>PVJH01015625.1:0-52875 GCA_004026705.1 Nesogale talazaci | reverse complement strand
GTTTGTGAATCCGATGCAAATCAAGTATCATTTTTTCTGATGGTTATCTCCTGCAATATATTTAAGCGAGAAATTGTCTTCATTTTTCAAGAAAATTTTTCATGTTCCAGAAGGAAATGCTATGGATCTGTACCTTGAGGACAGTTACTGCATTCTATGGCATAAAATATTATATAATTAGTTTTTTAAAAGCTAAACCAAAGCATCACAACAGCTGGCATTCATATTATGAAGAATAAGACAGGAAAGGAAGGTCGTTAGTATAGAAAAGCAAAGTCATATAAGTTTGGGAAAGGGTATTGCCCAAAGTAATTCAGGCAGCTACCCTAAGTGTTCTATATGTTTATCTATTCATTTTATATAAAATTAACTTCTGTTTTTGGCACTGCAAAAATGAGTGTAAACAAATATATTACAAAAGGAGAATATGCAAAATTTTGTGAGTAATTATTGTATAAGGAAAATCAGTTTGAAAATGTATCAATATACAAATGCTATAATTTAAATAAAGGAGCTTTTCATGCAATGCAAAACTCATTGCTCCATTTATTTTATAATTTCATATTCCAAAAATGAATACTCCTTCATCTCATTTTGATTCATTCATTTCCTACTATGTGGAGCAGAAGTTCTCATAGTGCTGTGGGCTGTTTGTCTGCAAATCTCAAGTGTCATGGTTAGAGTTGCCAAAAGAGTCCAAGTTGAAGTTACGAAACTGTTTCTTGTATGGGTCCACAATGAATGCTGCTGGAAGCAGCTGCTAACAGCTCAAGGAACACATCATTTGAGGTCTTCTGCTGCACCAGACCTCTTAAGCGTATCGAAAAGCAAGACTATGACTTTGTCAACTACATTCACTTGACCCAAGACATGGTGTTTTCAGTCACCTCACATGCATGTGAAAGTGGGACAATGAAGAAGGAAAATTGAAGAATGCTCATTTCAATGGTTGTGCTTGTCAAGAATATTAAGAATGCCTTCAACCGCTAAAAGGATAAGCCAATCTGTATTGGGAGTATGGCCAGAGAGTGTCTTAGGGACACGGATGGCAAGACTTCATCTTGCATGCTTTTTATGTGTTGTATGGAGAGACCAGTCCCTGGTGAAGGACATGATGTTTGGTAAAGTAGAGGGGCAGCAAAAAGGAGAAGTAACTTTGAGGAGAAGTACTGACTCAGTGGTGACAACAATGTGCTGTGACAAAGGAACGATGGTGAGGATGGTATAGGGCTGGGCAGAGGTGCAGTCTGCTCTGCAGAGGGTTGCTATGGATGGGTGGGGCCAAACTTGGCTTTCTTAATTTTATAGTAATGTTTTATATCAAGAGACATGTCCTTCTTCACTCACCTTGCAAATTTAATTATGCCATTATTTCACTAAATCAGTACATAAGGTCCACCAGTACCATGTGCACATTTTTCTCTGCAAATTCAGAATGTGATCTGTATATATTATTTATATCTTACATAACCTCTTAACCCTGAATGTTAAAGATACTTGTCTCTTTTTATCTATTTTTTCCTTTAAAATTGTATTACATAAGATTGTTCAAAAATCCCCCCCCCCAATATTATAATCCCTTGCTTCTCCTTTTTATTTCCAAATGACTCCCTTCTGCAAACTATTTCTTATGTTTCAGTATGGATTGAAACTCAAAAGACTGGATCTCTAATTTCAAGTTTCTTGCTATCTGTCCTTTCACAGTTCATGTCCTCATTCTGCTCAGTGCATCTTCTTGTACTATAAAAAGAAAGAACGTGTGGCCCTGTTTGATGCTAACCCTCATGACTATGAGTGTGATAGCAAAGGTGGTACCTACACAGTGCCCAGCTGTCAGAAGGAATAGCGTCAGGAGTCTGAAAGGCTTGTCTTCAAATAAACAGCCCTCCAAGTGAGGTGTCAACTAAGTCCACATGGAAGATGCCTATGTGAACCAAGGATTGTGAATAATGAAATCCAAATCTGAAGCAGAAATGGTATCAGAGCTTAAATTGTGAACACATGCTTTGCAGAAGCTATGCATGACCATGGAAGTCCAAAATCCATTTTCAGAGTTCACTTATGGATTAACTCTCTAGTGAATCTCTTGTGATCATCATTGAGAGATGTGTGGATCACCTTTTTATTAGACAGAGAGTATTGTAAAATTGGTTATGACAGACATAGTTAGATTAAGATGTCATATTTTATCATTTGATTTGCCTTTTGACAGATTTTAAAATTATTTCAGTTTAAAGAAAACACAGGAAGGCATTAAATCTCTGGTGAATCCACTTTGATTATAGACCATGGATGTGAATAATCTTGCTATCATATACAACATATTAGAAGATGGATTATTACAGTGCGAGAAGGGAAAAAATTAACACCTCCATATATAACCTCTCATGATTTACTTTAAAATGTCTCCCTTATGATCAATTTAATAGTTTTTGTTGTCTTTTCAATTAAGGACTTTTATCTGATAGCAACTTTGTTACTGTCTTTAGTTTACTTTTAAATGTTTTTCTGTATATGAAATCCAGGATAGGTAAAGTTTAGAGACAGTAAGTAACTGCATTAATGGTTTCTTGGGGTATGGCAGGGAGAGTTGGGAGCAGATGGGCAACTCATAATGATGAGTACAAGAATGAAGAAAATGTTCTAAAACTGAACAGCTCCTGATGTGATTGAACTATTGAATTGTGTTATATATGAGTTATGTACCAAGAAAACTGTTAAAAGTTGGAATATATGGGAAAATCCTCTATTTTCTCATCTATCTGCCTAGAGAGTCACTGAATTTTACTGGTGACTCTTTGGGGTGTTTGGGGACACCATGTAACTGGAATGCTAGGTCTGTTTTCCCACTTTCCAAGATAGCCTGGGTACATTGGGAGCACAACTGGATTTGTTAAGATAAGTCCAGAGTAATTGTTGTACTTAGAAATATTTTATCACGATATTATTGTTATACTATGCATGCTATTCACACTTGCCTCATTAATATATAAAGCTGTACTTTGTGAATAAAATTTGCCTTTGGCTCGTCAGTCCACTGGCCACTCTTTTTCTTCAGGCCCTTACTGCACACTGCAGGTCCACACAACTGGATGGTCACATATCTGCAAATATTATTATTCTGAATTAAATATAATGGAAGGTATTGAGTATAGAGCACCTAGATTGAAATAACCACTTATTATAACTCAGCAAACATTGCCATGATATCACTGATCTTTAGTATTACTGATAAGAATGCTGATTATGAGTCAATTGTCAACTTATCTCAAATAGCTATTTTCTTAAATGTAAAATTTCGTGGTACTTTCAAGAAATAAAATTTAGAATAGTCTCTTTATTTTTGTTCTTCTATAATGTCACAGTGATTTGTCAGCTTTCCAAGGTTCATTATTTTCATAGATATTGCTCCTTTTTATATCATTATTTTACTAATTTATTTTCAAAAGACAAATTTTCATTTATTTTCCATTTTTTAATCTCAATTCTTTTGTATGACTCACAGTGATGGTAGAACTGCTTCTGTGGACTTAGGAGGTTTTAAATCTTTAAAAGACAGGAGGAGAAACCCTGTCTTTCTCAAGCCTCGCAGCTAGTGGATTCAAATTGCTTACCTTGGGGTTAGCAGACCCCCATGTAAACCCCTTCACTGCCAGGGGTTCTCCTTCAGTGTTTGGTTCCTCTCATTAAGTGCCATCAAGTCTGTTCTGATGCAAGTGACCCTATGTACAATAATGGGAAGCACCTCTGAATATTCACTCATATAGATATGAATACCTGCTGATTTCACACAGCTTATCCCAAGCAAATGAACAAAACCCCACAGAGAAGACCTGACCAGAGTTTCTGGGTCTGAACTGCCAGGTGCTACAGATGCCGTGCTAGATGCACATCCCAGACACTCAGGAGCGTAGCACTAGCGGCACAGTGGTTACATGTTCAACTGCTAAACAAAAAGTCAGCTGTTACGTCAATAGCTTTTTGGAAAAAAGATAGGATTTTCTGCTGCTGTAAAGATTTATAGCAATGGAAATACTATGGGACAGTACTACCCTGCTCTATAATATGCTTCTGAGTTTGAATTTATTAAATGGTAATGGGTTAGGAAGTGTAATAGGGAAATAATCAGGCTTAATACTAGAGCTAAATTCACAATACAATTTACATTTTAAAATGGGTATAATAATATTCAGAATTACTTTGATTGTAGGTAATTTAGTAAGTAATATCATCACATAGAAGCATGCTCAAAAATAGAGAACCATTAGTAGTTTTTCTCTTTATAATAGGTGGACATCTGCTTTCATTGTGATATTTATTTGGACATTAATAAAAGCATACAGAAAATTTGTTGAGATAACATACATTATATCCTTATAATGTTTATCCAGAAATTTTGGTCATTGACATTTTTCTACATTTATTGTGCTTTTTTCTTTTGAACTACTAGAATGAATAGGAAACGACATGTCTCTTTATCCCCAAATTTCCATATACTTTTCCATTTAGCTACACAAATGTTGCATAAATATAAAAAAAATCACAAACTTTAGCACTTATATAGTGCTTTTATCTAATCCTGTTTTATCCTGGAATTTTTCCAGTGACCACAGTGGCTTTGATACAGTTTCAAAGGATACCTGAGAGTATTTGCTCATCAGGTGAGTCACATGAGGCCAGTGAGGTGGATGCTCTAGATGGTCCTCAACATGGGATCATGTTGTGATTCTAGGTGCTTGAAATAGATTACCCATGGTGATCCACTGTGTGACCGAGGGAAACCCTGACAAGTCCTGTGTCATACTCATGGTTGCTCTCTTTGTCCCCACTGTCCAGCCACTTTGTAAATTCCTCTCATTAAGTGTGGTCCTCTCTTTTTTGAACATAAAGTTCTTCTCCTGAGACTGGTCCCCAAGTACGTGAGAAAAACCTTGCCGCCTCACTTCTAAGAAGCATCATTTTGCCCACACCATAATTCAAATCTATCACTTCTCCAGCTTTCCTTATTTGTGATCAAACTTTTGCAGATGTATCAGTGGATCGTAAAATGCCGTGGCTTAGATCCCATGCACCTCAGAGTGCCCTCTTTATTCTATGAGGCTTTAAAGAGATCTTTTGTGGCAGGATTGCCGTGTGCAATCCATGCTTTGATTTCTTGAGTGCTGCTTTGATGAGCACTGATTGTAGACCGAAGAAAAAGAAATTCCTTAGGAACTTTAACCTTCCCTCCGTTTACCAAAATATTGTGTATTGGTACAGTTATGAGGATTTGGGTTTTATTTATGTAGAGTTGTAACCCATACATCAGGCTTTAGTCTTTTTTCTTCTTCAGAAAATCTTCATATGTTCCTCATTTTTCAACAAATAAGGTGGTGGCATCTACACGTTGAAAGTGGTTAATGAGTCTTCCAGTCCTGATCACATGTTTTTCACCATAAAGTTCAGTTTCTTGTATTATTTTCCCTCAGCAATGATTGAAGCAATATGGTGAAAAGATACAACCTGAACCTACACATTTCCTGATTTTAAAGCATTCAGGCTTTCTCTTTTCTGTTGGAATGATTGCTTGATGTTCTCTGTACAGGTTCAGCATCAGCACAATGTAGAATTAATATTTTCTTAGCATTATCCATTGTTTGTTATGTCCTACACAGTCAAATCCAAGGTCAATGGAATATGGAATCTATACATTGAGAAATCTCCAATATTTTATACTTCATGACCTCATTTTACTAGAATAAAACAAGCCTTAACCATATTACTTCTCTGAGTTCTGTGAACCATTCTAAAGAATGATTTAACACAAGGAATAGTGAGAGACATCAGGTGAGAACATGGCTGTTATGGGTACTACCTTACAGGCAGATAGTATCTGAAGCCTTGGGCAGAACTTGAAGTTTAGAAACTTTTGACCCTAAACTTGTGAAGACTGTCTACCTTTATATAAATAGTAACAGATAATGAAGTGCTGCATGATAAACTGGTGTGAGAAATTAAGCAGAATTAATATTGAATTGATTTGAATTAATCAAACCTTTATGTTGATTAATAAATGATGCAAAAGATGGACTATATAGGTTAGATTTGAACTATGTTAATCATTTTTTATATTTACTTGTGCTTTTCTTAAATATTAGTTTTTAGGTTCTTTTTTATACATTTTGCAAATTGTTGTGTTTACATTGCTCTGATAGTCTAAAATGGGTATTTTAAAATATAAATTTTGATAGAAATTAAATTGATTCCTTGCTCTATGGGAAATTCTCATAAATATAGAGTAGAATTTACAAGCTTCAGAATCATGACACTACATTATTTCTTTTTATTTTTTATTCCCATTCTTTTAATTTTTTTAATATTTAAATCATTTTACTGCGGACTCCTCTAATTCTTCTCATGATCAACACACACATCAATTGTACACAGTCCACGTTTGCACATTTGTTTCCATCATCATTCTGAAAACATCCTCCTTTCACTTAGGACCCCAGTATCACCTTCCCATATTTAAAGACCAAGGAAAGAATGTCTTTTATGAAGTGAATGCATTTTTAATTGTGTTAAGCATGGGTAGGTGATCCAAATTGTTCTTGCCTGTGTAGTGAGCGCTCTGCAACAAACTCAAATAAAATCATGACGTCTCCTAAGGCAGAAAAAAATTTAATCACAGAGGCAGTTCTTTAACCTAAAATTATGCTACTACCAGAGGGGACCCCCAAAACAAAACAAAACAAAATTGAACTGGGCAGAGCAAAGTGTTCATCGCTCACATTTCCCCCCACTAGGTGAGCATGAAGCAACCCACTCTGAGTTAGTGCTCGCAGTGGTATCACTTGGGAAGGTTCTCTCTGGTCACAGCGGAACTTTTTTGTAAAAGCAGCTTTGCTTGAACCTCCTTTTAGTGATGCCCAATTTAAGAGACTATAGTGTAGCTGTGAAATTTTGTTTTCTGCAAGTAAAACCTGTTGTAGAAACTGTTGTGATGTTGAACACAGCTTACATGGATAGTGCTGTGAGAAAAATTCAAGTGTATGAGTGGTTTCCTTATTTAAAGAAAGGTGAAATATAGATGGATGACAAACCTGATACTGGATGTCTATCAACTTCCCTAATGGATGACAATGTCAATGCAATACATTTGAGATCTGTTCCACCAGGTGAAACTGTTCATCAAACTATTTAGAGGTTCTGGAAAGATTGGGTAACAGTGTACAGCAAAAATACCTGATTTGTGGTAGACAGGGTACTGATTTGGCCACCATGACAATGCATCTGCTCATGCAGCCATCCCAGTGTGCAGTTATGGGCAAAAAACAGGACCCAACTCTAGCTTCATGCCCATGATTCACCTGACCTCGCTCCATGCAACTTATTTTGGTTTCTGCAAATGAAGAGGGCTAAGAGAGCAAGTTGATGACCTAGAAAAGGTGAAGAAAAAAACGAGGGATGTGGTGTCAGTCATCCAAACAGATGAGTTTGAAAAATTTTTCTAAGAATGGACTTGCATATTTCCCAGATGTATCATATATATTGATGATTACATTGAAGGTCATAAGGTGGCTATTTAAAATGGCTTTGAAAAATATCCTTATTTTGGTGTGGGGAGGGCCCTCATATTTTAAAATCAAGCAGAACTTGATTTTCAAGTTACATTTGACACACACACAATGAAAACTAAGTTATTTAGAAGGAGTAAGTATTGCACAGGATTGAAAAAGTTACACATTTTGTGATTATCTAATGATAACTGCTTTTAAAACTATAGAGTAAAATTCTAGGACAAATTACATTCCTCAAAGTCCGTTTTCATACACTATGAAGAATGAGCATGAAGCTGAAGGTGTTTTGTATAATAAAGTAAGAAACACCAATTTCTCTCTGCATGATGGCCAGACATAAACCCATTTTCATGACATATGTCATGCTTGCATTTGCAAGATTTATAAATGTTAGTGAAATGAAAGAAAACCTCTGTTGCAAAAAAATTGATACAATTGGATATCAAAATATATTTACTATGTTAAATTCCAGACCTAGAAACAAACATCTGTCTTTTCCATATAAAGTAAGTAAAGCAAAAAAAAAATAAAGAAAGAAAAGAAAAGAACATCCTATCATTGTTACAATGTACTGTCTTGTTTACAGAGATCATGATGGAAATATAAACCTCAAAATATTGCTACAAAATGCACACACATTAATCAAAGATCAATTCACTGGAAAAAGGTTAAAAATCAAATGAAATGTAACAAAGAAGATAAATCTTCAGCTAAATAAAGATATCTGATGGCCTATCAGAGAAAGACTTCAGAACAGGGTGTTTTAGCTGAATTACAGGACTATTTTCAAGAGTGTAGTCAGTTAGATAGTTCTTAGTGCTCTGTACAAGAAGAATGGGTTCAATACTTACTCAAACGGGCATAGATTTTGCAGCTAGAAACATTATCTGGAAAACTTAAGACAAAGTTTTTACATACACGTTTTTACATACATCCTGGATTTAAAAGTCAATAAAATCTTAGACAAACAGTGTTGCAAAGAAGTCAAGGACAAGCAAGAAAAGAAATCCTCAGTTTTTTCCCCTGCTTCTTGGGCTTGGAATTGAGTAAGAAAATCAACAGTCCTAAAGTCCTCTTGAAAGCCACCTGCAACAAGGACCGACAAAGATTGACCAGCATCGACTCTACCTGAGACTCAATCAATGCTCCTTCTCTTGAGGACCTTTTGCTCAGTAGGACAACGCTATTGAGAAGAGAAAGGACAGAGGGAGTGACTACACCTGAATAGTGGTTTCTTGTTCTCTTTCAGCAACTCTGTCATGTGTATAAAAGCATATCCAGTGATTTAAAGCACAGCAGTGCATATGTTTTTTAACCATTTTCAAGGTCTTACATATGTGAACACATTTTTGTTTGTCTCATATGTATGTTGACCAAGAGCAGAATTTGTTTGATTTGAGTTGAAAGGGACTTCCCTCCCTATTTCTAAATTCTGTGTAAAAATTGAATGTTTTCTGCAGAAAAGTTCAATGTTTCATATTTTAAAAATGACTTTCATTAATTTTAGTACCAGAGGCCTAGAAGGGAGATCAGCAGTCAGATCTGTAAGGTTGGTGACCCCCAGTGTGGTCACTCAGCGTGTCTCCCTACCCATGGATGTCCTGCCTAACCAGGCCATATGGAATTCCCGGTACCATCCATTATCAAATTTATAGTAAAAAAATACATAATAAATGCAGTGAATATTTCTCAGATGATAAAAATACAAATGTCCAATTTTTGTCCAAGCCTTTCACTATGTCATTTGCATTAGCTAAAAGACTTTAAAAGTTTTCTTCCTTATTTTTTTTAATTGCTACTTCATTCTTAAAAATAGTTTATTGGGCTGAGCCCCGGTGGCATAGTGGTTGAGTGCGGGACTGCAGCCCACGGGCTTGGCAGTTCAAATCCAGTAACGTCTCTCCAACAGCAAGGCTGGGTAACTCCCACGACCACCAGAGGGCAGTGATGCACACAAAAATAATCATTTATTTAGGTTCAGATAAATTAATTGACACAATATGATAGCTAAAATACCATAAAATGTGATAAAGTCAACAACTCCAAAAGATCAACAGCAATGAAAACAATCATGACTGATTACTGTGTGTGCCAAAAACTGAATATTATTTAAACAGAAAAGGTGGCAATGCTATCATAATACTTTCTAAAAACAACAGCAGCAAACATACAAAAACCCACTGACATGGAGTTGAATATGACTCACAGGAACTCTCTTTGAGTTTTCTCAGGTTGTAATTCTTTTTTGTTTGTTTGTTTGTTTTTTTTGGGGGGGCATCACTGCCCTCAGGTGGTGGGAGTAGGAGGCCCAGCCTTTGCTATGGAGCTGGAATCGAACCTCCATCCCAGTGGGCTGCAGTCCCGCACACAACCACTACGCCACCGGGGCTCAGCCCCGGTTATAATTCTTATGAGAGAAGATAGTCTCATTTTTCTCTAGGAAAGCAGCTGATAGGTTTAAACTGATGACTTGAGAAAACAATCCTATGGTTTCCTGAGAGCACCCCCAGTGCATTCCAATATTCAGAAAATAGATCAGTATAGTGTTTTATCTTTGGAGAATGTCTGATGATCTAGTGGTCAGATATTGAGCTGTCATCCCTGTGAATGGCAGAGCAAATTCACCAGCAGCTGCATGGGAGAAAGACTGCTTTTTATTCCTTTAAACAGTTACAGTAAGTCCATGGTAGTGAGTTTTTCCTTTGGGTTTTAGCCTCGATAATAACCTGATGTAACTAAGCTAGGTATGTTGATGAATAACTATAAGGATATTTGTATAAATACTTTTCTGCTGAAATACTCTATGATAGTTGTATAGTTATTTTTATGTCACTCCGCAAGACAGTGTTATCTCATGTGCCCTACAGTCTCCACATTTCTAAAATGATGCCATTGGAGACTGAGACACAATGCCATTAAGATTTTGTACTTACGGCAACTACCTATAGGCTTTCTGCTCCTGTGGCGTTCCAGTCGTGGAGATGCACAGATGTAATTCTACTCCATCTTACAGGGCCTATAGGAGTTGGAGTCAGCTTGATGGCAGTGAGTTATTAGTTATTAGTTCTTGTCAGACCATGAAGTAGAATATTTCCTCAAAGTTCTACATAAAGACTCAGTTAAATTAGTGTTCATGTTGTTTTATGTTATTGTGGAATAAGTTCATTGATGAGGATTGTCAACAAATATTGATGACATGAAAATCAACTTATTTATTTAAGCTAAAGATGTTTACTTAACCTTGAAAAAATGAATCATACTTCATCTTAAGCCAACATAACATATGTGTGTTGCTTGCCAACTGTGTGGATCATAATACATTGTGGAAAGCCTTGAAGAGAATGGACATTACAGAACACTTGTACAGTTGTGAGAACTAATATTGTTTGATTTACCATCAGAGAAGATGTGGTCAGGATTGTGTCCTCTCAACATAATGTTCAATCTGTATACTGAGCAAATAATCAAAAAAGCTGGATTATGTTGAGAAGAATGGGGCATTGGGCTTAAAGGAAGTAAGGCTTATTAACAACATTGCTAAAGCACTTCAAGTAAGGAAGACTTGAAGGATATCATCATGTTTGGATCAGCAATCTGTGCTCATAAGAGCAGCATTCAAGAGAAAAAATGATGCCTTGCATTGGGTAAATCTGCTGCACAAGACCTCTTCCAAGTATTTAAAAAAAGAAGTGTTACTTTGAAGGCTAAGGTGTTTTTGAGTCTGGTTTCTGAGTTCCATATTCATATGAAAGTTGGCCATTGAATAAAGAAAAATAAAGAAAATTTCAATTTTTGCATTGGCAAAGAATATCGAAAGTACTAAGGGCTGCCAATAGGACAAAGATCTGCCTTGAAAGTATGGCCAAGGGGCTCTTTAGAAGATAGAATGGTGAGACTTCATCTTCTTACTGTGGACACGTTTTGGGGAAAGAGCAGTCCTTTGAGAAGGACGTCATGTTGAGTGAAGTAGATGGGCGAGGAAAAAGAGGAAGATCCTCAAAAACACAGACCAGCAAAGTGGCCGAAGCCCAAGAACAATTGTGAGGATGGTACAGGCCTGAGCAATGTGTCTTTCTCTCCGTAGGGTTGCGGTGAGTTAAAATCCACCAGACTTCATCTAATAATAACAGAGCCATGGCAATGGCAGCTGGAAAGAAATGGAGAGCTAACATCAAGGAATATGAGAAGAAAATCTGACATCCTTTGTGGGATGATTGCACAGTTCTTTTTAATAGGATTCAAGGATTAAATTGTATGCTATGTTAATAAAACTAAAAGTTAGATGTGAAATTAAAAATTAATAAATAAAAAATTATTTTGAAGGATTCCCTAAGATAAAGATATGAAGACATGCCACACATTCATAGATATATACAATAGTTTTTTTTTTCTGACATGATGACTAGAGCCACTAAAATTCTGCATTGTGCACTTTCTTAAAACAAGGGTATTCTTCTAAAACTTATGCTCACATAACTCTTCCAGTAATTAGATGAACTAATTGACATAATTCTAGTTTGAATGTCATTTTAAAATTATCAACCATACTATCAATGCATTTATTTTCCATTTTGGGTCTGAGATCCTTTCCAGAAAGTAAGATTTCTTTACATTTTCATGACTTATAATTCTCTTTCTATTTAGAACAGCTGTCTCATCTATGCATGTCTCTTTTGTTTATAATGGTCTTGAAATATTGCAAACCCTTTATTCTGTGATAAGACCCTCTGGTTGTGTGGAGAACATTTCTTCATAACCAGGACACGCATTCTTGATAGAGAAACTAGAGATGTCATACTGAGTTTTTGTTTTTAAGTGCCTAACGTAGTACATTTAACTAATTGAAAGGGTCATCTTCATAACATGATTAGGGTGGTCTTGTCATGTTTTATCATACTTACATTATTTTTGTGTGGAAAGGGAGGTTCAAATGTGAAAAGTGACATGGACATGATGTCTGTTTTCCTCTAACTAAACAAAGCAGAAGGAAAATCTCACTCCATACCAGTCCCAGATCAATAGTGTAAGACAGAGATCAAACACAGCTCTACCATCCAGCTCGCTTTACCTTATCTCTGCATATCACATTGCTTTTCTGCTGCATTTGATGATTTGTTGTAATGGCAATGCATAACTCACAGGAGACACTCTTGATTACAGGATTTATGAAGAAAGCTAAGTTTAAAATGTTAAGGGTGCAGCTTTATTTTTGTCTTCAATATCTCTTCTCAGCCTTGTAGGCAATCATGTTTCTCTCTGATCTTCAGTCTTTCAGGTCTGTGTTCCATTGACCTATTCCTGCTTCTAAGGACTTGGATGTCAGCCCTCTACTCATCCTCGTGATTTCAGTACAGTACAGTACTCCTATCACTTTCATCTTCTCAGTGCCTCGGCTTCTGGTGCCTCTTCTGTCACATCTACTCCAGGCAAAGTTTCCATACCCATGCCACTGGGCACTCCTCCTCCATGGTTATAGGATATGTTTTTTTTTTTCCTGAGATGGCTCACTCTTAAACTATGTAGGATGGCAAAATGTATTAGTTCACGTAGTAGAGTCTTCTGCACTGAAGGCACCAACAAAAAACTGAAGCTCCAGAAATTGAAAGAATACTAACTGAAATGTTTCAACAAGCTGCCGAAGCCCTAAAAGCACTCCAGCCTTCACGTCAAGAAATTTGGAGGACATTTGCTTGGCTGACTGGGAGAGATCTTTATTTGTTCCCATTCCAAAGAAAGTTGGCCTAAGAGAATAGGGAAATGATCAAACAATAACAGTAATATCACAAAAAAGTAAATTTTGCTGAAGATAATGCAAACTGTTTATTGACTATACACAGCATCCAACCATGTGGATCAAAACAAACTATTAATAACATTGAGAAGCCTGGGGATTACAAAACATGTCATTATGCTCATGAGTTACTGGTCATGGATCAAGAGCCAGTAGTTTGAACAGAAAAACAATATGGCATGGTCTAAAATCAGGAAAGGTGTGTGCCCTTTCACGATTATTTTTCAGTGTCTATGTTCAGCAGCAATCTGAGCAGCAAGAATCTATGAAGAATAATGAATGAGTCTCCAGACTCAAAGGGTTGTTAACAACCCATTAACGAGGCATGCAGATGACACAACCTTACTTGTTGAACTAGGAGGACTTGAAGCATCTGATGATGAAAGTTAAAGACCAGAGTCTTTAGTATGGATTGACATTCAATGTAAAGAAAACCAAAATTCTCATAACTGACATTTTTATAGATGGACAAGATTAATGTCAAAAGATTTCACTTGGCTTAGACCCACAATCAATCCTCATGGAAGCAGCAGTCAGGAGATGCAAAGAGATATTGAAAAGGGCAAGCATGCTGCACAAGAATTCTTTAAAGTGTTGAAAATCAACATTTCAGTTTGAGCAGTAGGGTGCTTCTCTTCTTAAGATTTACTGGTGATTATATATTGAATTGTAGATGTGCTCTTGGAGAAATAAGAGGTTATCTTTTGTACCCAAGTGTATGACTGAGAAGAGGAGGTTCTAAATCCCCATCACTTATGAATTCTAAAAGTAATGTTCAAAAAGGCACAGGACCACTGGGAAAAGACCAACATTATGTGAAAAACCATCTCTAAGCAAACAGCTCACAAAAGAACACATATGGTTCAGACTGCTTTGGTCTTTTAGACTTCAAAAACATTAGAAAATAAAATTTATTCTTTAAAGCTATCCATTGTGGTGTTTCTTTTATGACAGCCCTAGCAAACTAAGACACAAGGCTCCATACTGTGTTTTGAATTATTTCTTGGTGGATTCCATTATTGCATATTCAGTTGTCCTAAATATATTACTTAATCGATCAGCAAATGTATTCTCTCAATGTAAATAAACTTCCAGTCATTCTGACTTCTTTCTCTGCCATTCATTTTATCACCCAACTTTACTATTTTCTAGATCAGTGGTTCTCAACCTTCATCATGTGGTGACCCTTTAATGCAGTTCTTCATGTTGTGGTGACCCTCAACCATAAAATTATTTTCATTGCTATTTCATAACTTTAATTATGCTACTGTTATAAATCAGATGATGGGCTGAAAACTGCTGTTCTGGATCATGCTCGACTTGTCCTTGTAGCTCCTATATGAATCATTGACTTTTGTACTTTTTTCACTGTAGTATCTGTTACTACTCCCTTATCCTAGGAAAAAATTGCATCCTCAAAAAAAAATGCATCTTCAAAAAATATGTCAACTTGGACAGACCAGAATTCTCAGTGGTTTCATTTCTATTTTATGTAGAGTAACCTTGCCCCATGATGTGATCCAATAATCATTCAGAATATTAAAATGGAATGCAACACCCCTACTTAGGCCTTGATATTGATCTGAAATAAAGAGGGATTTACTGGGTTATGTCCTCCTGGGCCTACAAATTTGAAAGGAGATAAGGTCATTTCTCTAAAACCAACATCCAGAAAGAAAACTTTCCTCTAATGCTGGCACCATGAATTTGAACTTCTGACACCCCAAATTTTGATATAATAAATTTGATAAACCATTCATTTGTAGGGTTTTTAGCAGAGAAGCCCTCTATAATTACTATACTCCTGAATGTCCAGTTTCCTCAGTGGCTGTGTTAGACCAGATAGTCTAGAGAAACAAATTCATAGACATGCATATGCCTATAAGGGAAAGGTATATACAAGAGGAATGGATCATTGAGAATACATTCCAACCCAGTCCAGTCCAAGTCCAAAAGTCCAATATTAGCCCATATGTCTGATACCAATCCATAAGTCCTCTTCAGATTCAAAAAGCACATGCAACTACACAAGGACAATCAGGGGCGATGGAAGCATCAAGGCACTGACAGGTTCTCCCATGGCTCCTCCAGCTTCCAGGGCTCGGTCTATCAGCATGCTGCCATGTGTCTTGTCAGTTGCAATGTCTGCCAGGGACCTGAGCCTTGTGTCTTGTAAGTAGAACATCTCCAAGGGGGGAAAATACTGCAAGAATTCTCAGAATTCTCAGAAGAAATCCATGCCCACACAGAGGTCTCATTGGCTATCTCCTGATTGAAAGGTTAGACTCCACTCCTATACTCTCAATCCTGAAATTGACATGATTACATGACTGCCACCATGCCTGAACTCAGTGCCTCAACCTAGATGCTTAGCAGCCACTCTCCCATTACCATCTCTTTCCCGCCACATACATGGCCTATACTAGATGAGGAAAATGAGATATGGAAAAAGGAAGGAAGAACAAATAGGATGACAGGAAGGGAATGCTTCTACAAACCTTTATATATGTATTTTATATATCTGGGATAATCAAATAGACCTAAATTATTGAGGAATATATAACTGTATGTTTAAGTCTTAGAAATAAATTGGAACATTTTTCTTTTGGCAACTGATAATTTTATTCTTCACATTGTCATCACTCTTTGACGTTGTCAGTCTTTTTATTGTAGATATTCTTATGGGAGTGAAGGGGTATACTTATTGTGATTGAGTTTTTTTTCTTTATTGTAATAATGAACTGTTTTTATCCATTTTGTGCTCAAGACTTTTCTACGTTCGTTTTTACAAAAAAAATTGAGGTATAATTTTTCTAAATGAAAGGCTTATATCTTATAAACCACTTGACAAATGTTTTTTTTAAATGGTATGTATTCATATAACCCTTACTACTATCAAGACTCAGATTATTTCTAGCACCCTAAAATAGTCCTTTGATAGTTAGATTTATTGTGACAACTAGTCTAATCAGAACACGTGGGCAGAGTTTAATCATGGTTGCAGCTTGGTTGGATGGTTCCAAAGATAAATGAAGACAGCCACCATACCATCACTTTCTGGTTCTCTGGTGATTGGACCAGCATGTTACTGATTTAGCTAACTCTTTGCCTCAACCGTGTACTGTACTACTTGTGGAATAAGTCAACCCATGGATCCTAGAATTAGATCTTGAGGCTCCTTCAAAACCTGCTTCATCATGTTGCTGGCGTGTACATTGTTTGAGCTTGAGGCTAGTAGATCCTGTTGCCGTGAATCACTTGCATTCCAGACCCCCTCAGGATCTGCTGTGCTAAGCTCCTGTGCTACTGACGGTTGTTAACACACTCTGTTGTCTGCTGCTGGAGTGCAGACTCTGACTGTCTTGCCTGAGGGATGACTGCTGTCTGCTTCATTGATTTTGGACTGCCACCCACATGGGTGGAAGAACTTTTAATATGTCAACTGTTCCATAAAAGTGAGTTTAACTGCACTTCTGTGTAGACTAATTAGCTGTATAATTTCCTTTTAGCTATATAAACCTATCTATATAAGTGTATATTACAGATATATTTAGTCATAAGTGTCCTGGTTTGTTTCTCTAGAGAATCCTGCCTAGTACAAGTTCTTTGATTACCTTTTCAATCAATCACCACCCATCAACACTCAGAAGAAATCACAGACTTATTTCGATCACATTGTTAGATTTACCCATATCAGAACTATTTGTCAAAGTCCCTGACTTTTTCAACTGAATTCAGTGCAATATAATATAATCCATGTTGTTGCTTGCATCAGTAATTCATTTCATTTTATGACTACGTTGCACTTAGTTTTATGAATGCACTATAGTGTGTTTAACCACTTTTCTGTTGATGGACACCTGTGTTTTTTCCAGTTTGATGTACCATGAATTAGTATGTTATAAACATATTTATACAAGGTTTTACATGGATGCACACTTTCTTTTTTTTTTTTCAATGATTTTATTGGGGGCTCTTACAGTTCTTATAACATTCAGTACATGATTTGTATCTAGCATATTTGTACACATGTTGCCATATTCATTTCCATATATTTTCTGCTTGAGTCCTTGTTATAAACTCCTCTTTCCCCCTACATTTTTTTGAAATCCTTTTCTTGGGGAGAATGTACATTCTCATTCCTCTTGTACACACACTTTGAAGTTGACTTGCCAGGTCAAAGAGGAGATGTGTGGCACCTAGAGATTATGCCAACTAGACATTAATGGTTAAGGGGTGGATCAAAGCTGTCGATCAAGTTGTAGCCTAATGACAACTCCTTGATGTCACAAGCCTTTTGCAAAAGAGAGAAATAAGCAGGTATGATCTCTCTCTCTCTCTCTCGCCCCCCACCCCCTTTTAAGCTTGCTGGAATGCTTCCTGGCTTGAGGCATGGCTTCAGGGGGCCACCTGTCTCTGAGAGCAGCTGGAAGCACTGCCATGACCTCACTGACCATGAAGCAATCCTCTTTCTATCTAGAAATAAAACTCTATTGAAATCTCCATTTGATTAGTTTACACATGGCCTTGTAGGATTTTCGACAGGTCTGGTGATGTGAACTCCCTCAGGCTCAGAAACCCACAGAGGCAGTTCAACACCGAGAGGGTTGCTATGTGTCAGTATCAGCTTAAGGGAAGATTTTAGTTTATGTTAAGTAAATCTCCTCTCATGTGTCACTTCATTAATCTTTCGTGACTTGTATATTCCTGTGACTCTGAGAAGGAATTGCACTGGTGTTTCAAACACAGGCAAAGGTCACCCGTGGTGAATAAGTGTTAGTTGTGTTTACAGACTAGGAAGAAGAAAGAGACTGTCCATTTCTGGAATATTAGCAACTGAAAATTTTATAAATAGTAATCCTTCACATTGGAAGGCACCACAAATACAATTGGGAAAGAGCTGCCTTATCAGAGTAGAATTGATCTTAATAATATAGGTAGAGCAAGCTTTGAGACTTTGATTTGCTGAATATGTATATATATATACATATTTATACATATAAACATAAATTGCTAGTTTGGGCCATTTTGAATCAGATAATTATACAATTTACTATGCTAAAATGAAAATAAAATTAAAAGATATGGGATCAGATTCATAATCAAAAACATGATTTCAAGATGTGTCTTAAAGTGCAATGTTGAGCTTGATAGGTTAATGTCTATGTACCTATAAGTAAAACCAATTAACACAACTCTTATTTAAATTTATACAACTAAAGCTAATGATAAAAAATAAGCTTGAAGAGTTCTACCAAATACTTAAGTATGAACTTGAGAAAATATTTGATCAAAATGCATTAATAATTACTAGAATTTGGAATCCAAAGTTGGAAATAAAGAGGAGGGATAAGTAGTTGAAAAATATGTCCTTGGTAGTATAAATGAAGTTGGAGATCACATCGCAGAATTGTACATGAAGAAATTTTAAAAAAACATGAAAAAATGATGACACCAATATGGATCAGAAAAGACTTTGAAATTTGCACTTGACCATAAAATAGCTTTCTTGGATGGTAGAAACGACCAAGTAAAAAAGCCGAACAATCAATATTGAAGGACAGCTTGATAATACAAAGTACTATAGTGAAATATGTAAAGACCTGAAATATGTAAAAATCAAAGGGGAAAAAGTGCTCACCATATCACATGCTGAAATAATTGAGGAGAAAAGCCATCCATGTTTCAAAGAAATATTCAAGGATTCTATGGATTGAAATATTGAGTGATGAAAGAAACATCAAAAATAAAGATTAAATATGAATTCCCAATTAATGTAATTACAATATTAGCCAAAAAATAAATTACAAGTAGACCACATATGTAAATACAAAACAAAACAATAAGAATTATGAAAAAAGGGATGAACATCTCTGACTCTAGAATAGACTGAAATTTATATGCAGGAAGAAAAAAGTGATAACTACTAACTAATGGGCTTTTGCTTATAAAAGTAAAAACTTCCCCTGATAAAATAATGCACTGAGATATTGCAAAGTTAATATACACAGCACAATATATATTATATTCCCAGTAAGGTATCCCACAGAATATTCATGGACTGACTCCAGAAATACACAGAAACATACATGATAGGACACATGCTACAGAAATATAAAAGTAATATTATAGACCTCTACAAGTCCACCACAATCCTGTCATCCAGGAATTCTCCTAAATTTTTTTATACTTTTTTTATACTTTTATTTTTTTATACTTTTATTTTGATTTAACAGTTTGGAAGTAGGTGCTTCAGACACTGAGTATATATATATATATATATATATATATGTAAATATATAAAAATATATATAAGCACACACACATACTGGGTATATGTATATACACACATGTATATATATTTAATGTTTTGTGGTGGTTTCTGTTTTGTTTTGCTTTGTTTTTTATTTTGTATTTTTTTTTTGGCATCACTGCCCTGGTGGGAGTAGGAAGCCAGCCTTGCTCCCGGAGAGCTACTGCTGGATTCGAACCACCAACCCTGTGAGCCGCAGTCCCGCATACAACCACTAGGCCACCAGGGCTCAGCCAGGAATTCTCCTAAACTTATAGAAGAAATAAATGCATACAAACATTACTTAAAGGATATGTGATAGAATGTTCATAGCATTAACATTATTTGAAAAGACGAGAGCTCAGAAATAACCAAATTTGTATTAATAGTAGAAATGAAAACTTCATCAGATTATTATACAAATTATGCAGTAGTGAGACTATACTACCTAAATTATACGATAATATATTTCAAAAACTTGTTAAATCTCGATTTGAATAAATGAGATTAAACAAATGAAGGTACTCCATGTGATACAATTCAAATATACAGTACAGCAGAGCAGGTATATATTCCCTCAAAATGCAACTGGGGAAGGTTGCTTCCTGGAAGTGGGTCGGCCTTAGTAACACGGATGGAATATAGTTTGGGGACCTCCATTTACTGATATGGCATGGCTCCAAATGAAAAGAAACAATGATAATAAACAAAATATGAATCCAAGAATATTGAAAGTGTTCAAAAATAAAAACAATGCTTATGATCAATATCCTCAACATTAGGGAATTGAATTAGACTGTAGGGCTGCCCATTTAAAATAAGACAATCATATGGTCTATTATAACAAGAATGTCAAATCGAGAAGAAAAAGTTTACCCTAATTGCCAGAAAGACTGTTCCAAGATCAATCTTTAAAGAAAATTATGTCAATAACAGATTAATATTCACATGCCTATAAAGAAAGTTAGCTAATATGAATATTATACAAGTAACTACTAATGCAAATATAAAGAAATTAGACACAGTTCTCAAATTCCACTATCTAAATTAATCAAATGTGAAATCATAATGCCTTGACAAGTGCTAATAATTTGAATGCAAAAGTTTGAAACTACTAAGGACTATAATTTGGAAAATATGGTCTTAATTATAGAATTGATGGCAGAAATCATGACCGAATTTTCATAGGCTAGTAATTTATTCACTGTAATTAGGCATTTCAACAACATAAATAGTGGCTATATATGTGGATTTTGTCAGAATATACAGCAATCAATCAATTATATCTGTGGAAAAAGTAGAGCAGTCCAGTATCATAAGTCAGAATAAAGCTATTGGCCAACAATGTAGAAAATAACAGTTGCTAAAATATAAGTTCAAGATGAAGCTGAATAAAATGAAAATAGGGCCATGAGAGTCAAAGTATGACCTTTCTATATCCTGCTTAAATGTAGGGGCCATCTCAAGAATAGATTTGACCCACCAAAGACAAATGAAAGTGGACCAATTTACTGATGGCATCAATGACATTATACATTAATAAAGCAAAAGTAATTAAATAAATCCTTAAAAAGTCAGGAAAGAAAGAAAAGGCCCAAATAAATTTAAAAATCAAAATTTAAACTTATTATTCAATGTAGATATCTAAAATCCACGCAGCTGTTTTTACCTACCTTGAGTCATTCCCCATAAACACATGAAGCTCTCCAAGGCCCCACTCCCATAACTTTTACCTGATTCAGGTCACCATGGTTCACGTCACTCCAAGAAGTCAGACCCTTCTCAATTACATTTCAAGTGCTCTCCAACCCAAGGGGTTCATCCTCTGGCACGATCTCTGATGGTGTTCTGCTTTTACTCATTAAGCTTTCAGTATCTGGCAATGTTTGGAAGTTATGCCTAAGGTTTTCAGCAGTTCTTTCCTCTGAAGTGAAGTGCAGAGGCCTGCTTAACTTTATGTTCTTAGGCGTTTGTTCTTAGTGAATGGTTCTTGGATTATTGCCTCAGAGGCTCAATATTCGAAACAGTAAGTAATACACCCACAAAGAACTGCCACAAGTTCAAGCCACTGAGAAAAGGGCATGGTATGAAGGATATCATTCCTGATGCTGGATTTGGCTGAAAGCAGAGAATGCCAGAAGGAAGTCCTCCTGTGTTCTATTGACTATGCAAAACATTCAGTGGTATAGAACATATCAAATTATATGAATAGCATTTCATAGCATGAGAATTCCAGAACACTTAATTTTGATCATGTGGAACCAGTATGTAGACCAGGAGACAAACATTGAACCAGAAGAATGGGTTGTTTAACATTGGGAATATGTGCTTCATTATTGTATCCTTTCACCTCATTTATTCAATACAAATACTGAGAAAATAATCTAAGAAATTATACTATATGAAAAAGAATGAGCATGAGAGATAATGGAAAATTTCATTAATATCCTCTGATGTTCAGAAGGCATAACATTTCTTGCCAAAAGTAAAAATAACTTGAAGCTCTTAATCAAGACTACATTTTTCAGGAGAATTCACACTTCATCAAGAAAACAGAAGTCCCTACAACTGACCAATAAATGCCATCATTTTGAAAAAAGATTTGGTGAAGTTTCCAAGCATTTCATTTTACTCAGGACCATGATGAAAGCACACACACAAAAAAAGGAGCTATCAAGAAATCAAAAAGCATATTGCATTGGGGAAACCTGCTACATAAGATCTCTAAAGCTTTAAAAATGTGTCACTGTGAAGATTAAAGTAAGTATGACCCAAGTGATGTTTTCAATCAATGCATATGTATATGAAGTCTGAACAATGAATAAACCAGACCACAGATTAATTGGTGCCATACGACCTTATGGTGTTGGCAAAGGGTACTGAACCATGGATAGCCAAAAGTACAAATACGTCTGTCTTAGAGACATACAACCAAAATACTCCTCAGAAACAAGGATGGCAAGAAGCTGAATCACAGCTATTTCTTTAAAAAAATCATTTTACTGGGGGCTCATACAACTCCTATCATGATCAATACATATGTCAATTGTACGCAGCTATTTTAACATGTATGTATCACAGCTATTTTTAGCATGTATGTATCACAGCTATTCTATTTATGTTGTCAGGAGGCGCAGTCCTTGGACAAGGACATAACACTTGATAAAGTAGTGGGTTAGCTAATTTTTTTTTCTTTTAAATAAGTCTCAGAGAGCTGGATTGACCTAGTGGGCTGAAGTATCAGGACAGTTGTGAACTGGTGCAGAATCAGCCAATGTTTTTCTCTATTGTACAGAGGGCCCCTCTCTCTGAGTCAAAATTCATTTCCTGGCACCTAATAACAGCAACAAAGTTTTTTAGTCCCCTAAATTATTCCATTTTATGCTCATAGTAAACCCAATCTGCAGGTGTTAAATTAGCCAACAGGGAGCCTATTTGCAGGCTCATAAATGTCAGAGAGGCAAATTGAAATGGATGTAAGAAAAGTAAAAAAGAATTTATGTTGGTGATATAGAACTTAAACCTAATTTCACAGATCAGAACTGCTTCTATCTGAATAAGAATTTTTGAAAAAGTGTTTATTTTGTGCATGTTTTTCAAAGAATAAAATAGTAAATGAAGGGAAGTCATTTTCTTTTTAAGTTACTTTATATAACTCTCATTTCAAAGTTTGCTATAGTACGTTCAACTACCCTTTATAAAAGCATAAATTAGAACACACAAGTCTTAAAATATATCTCTCCTATAATCCTTGGCTAGGTGAATGTAACTTTATTTTATTTTTTATTGCTGGTTTTATTGATTTTTGGCATGTTTTCCAGTATATGGATTGAATGTGTCTTTTAAATTCTATGTATTTCTTGAATGGCCTGATCTTCATGTGATATCGCAATGACAGGACACTATCAAGTAATTTGATTAAAATGTTTGCTGGTCTTTCTTTTGTTTTGAAATTCGCTGACTACCATTAGACATTCCCAATTAGTAGATATTTCTGCTTTGTGCCCATGATAGTGACACTTCGTGACCACTGAAAACTACCCATATAGGATTTTCTTCAATCTTTATTGTAATCCTTATTGGAGTCAGTTGCCAGGTCTTTTCTGTCACACAACGGTTGGTACGTTCAAACCAAAGATCTTCCAGATAGCAGCCAGGAGTAAAACCATAATAGTAGGTGCAATGGCTGAGATATTTTGGAATTCTTGAACATAAGCAAAGTGATCAAAGAGCAAGGGAAAAGGTATTATTCCTAGCATTTCAGCTCTCATACCCACAGGCCTATTTTAAAAAGAACATGTCTCAGCATTTGTCTATTTTCTGTGAATGGCTGGAGACAAGTTCTCTCATAACATACTTTTTTTGGTCTCATTTCCAACCCCAAAACACATAGCCATCAAGTCATCCCCACTGAAGATTTCCAAGGCTATCAGGAGCAGATCGTCTCACCTTTCTTTGGGGGAGCAGCTGAGGGTATTCTTTTGAGAGTGTCAGTTTACTAATAGAAAACCTCAGGGTTAGAGTACGTCCTTACAGAATCCTTTTTTTTTCTTTTGTAAAATAGCACGATATATTTTTCAAAGAATTGATTCCTAAAGAAATGGGCAGGAAACCTGTGAATTAGGACCAGGCATTCACAATTGCATCTAAATATCAGAAGTTTTATGAATAGTTGAATAGTTAGATTTTTGTACATTTGAAAATACAAGAAACTTATAAAGGGAAAAAAGTAAGACAAGTAGCAATTTCTCAGAGGAGAAAATACGTCTATTTTCTCCTCAATCAGTAAGTGCACACAATGTATCTTTCAACTCCATTGTTTGGTCACATTACTTTGAAAGGTACTGTGTCAAAATGTATGCTGTTATGATTAGCATATAGAAAGAACATGAATATTTCCAAAGGTCTTGCAAAGCATGGGTTTAAAAGTATAATTAAATTTCTCAATGGCTATTTGATCATTCATTCTCTTTTTATAAGTGCTGAAATGAAAGTATTGCTTTTGTTCAGTGAAAGAGAGGAATATGGTAAAGATTAATTAAGTCTTGACCTCCATAGTGCCAAGAATGCTAAGTAAACATTCTTTGATACAGCAAAACTAGTGCCACTCAAATACCTAAGAAAGCATAAAGAGAGAAAACAAATCTAGTTTTTACAAATTCACACAAAAACGTTTAATGAAACGGATTCTTATGCTCATGGAAGCTGTCTGACAGAATTTGTTTTCTCTGTGCTGTCAGCTTTCATAAGAATTGAATATAAATCAGCGTGTTTTGTCAAGTTTTGAATGCACCTAAATCAAGCCAGTGACTATTAAACTTCATCCAGTAGTGAAGATCTTTCCAGTAGTCATTAACTTTTAATTAGCTCCAGTTTCCCAGTTTTAAAAGCCAATTTTTAGGATTGAATGAAGCTGCTAATTTGGTATTAGTTCTTAATAACTGTTGGAAAGCCCTGGAGAGTTATCCCACTTCCCAAACAAATATAAAAAGTAGATTGATCATTTCTAAGCATCAGCAAATCGACTGTGTCATTTCAAAATATGAATTTCAGAGTAAATAATTACACTGAATTTGTATTTAAGTTTGGAACTTCTAACATATAAAAGTTATTAATGAAATTGATTTATCATGGTTTGTTTGAATCTCAGAAAGAATACCAGAATATACACTTCTTTTAAAAGATCTTTTACATATAGGTCTCAATTTACAAAGGAGAATTTAAATCAAAGTAGGTTTAAAGTAATATCCGTTCAGAATCAGGTGCACTGGTTCATCTGGATTCAAGCAAAATATTCAAATATCCAGACATAATTACAAATTGTTTTTCTTAAAACGACACCCAGTGAATATGTTATAGTACTTCTTGGTAACATTTTAGCTCAACTCTTCAGACTACTTAGCAGATAAATGTGAATGTGAATGTTCTATGAAGTGAAAAATGGTCTTGAAAGAGAGCAGCTCAGCTTAATTTTGAAGTTCTGACATGAGCTAGAAGGAGCCCTGGTGGCATACTGGCTATGCACTAAGCTGCCAACCACAAGGTGAGCAGTTCGAAACCTCCAGTCATTCTGAGGGAGAACAGCAAAACTTTCTGCTCCCTAAACTCTAAAGCATTTCCATCTCAGACACCCACAGGGTCAGGTCTACTCTGTCCCATGAAGGTCTCTATGGGTTGGAGTTGACGCCACAGCAGTGAGATTGTGATTTTTTGTTTGTTTTGATGTGAAATCGTGCTAGACTGAAATCTGTGGTCCGTTTTGAATTCAATGTAACTGCTGCATTGAGAAGGTGGCCTGCCTAACATTCCATAGCTTCAATTCCCAGAAATAAAGATTGCATTTAGTGAGGAAAAGGCCAGAGAAGTGCCACATTTCTCATGCTGAGTTCCACTGGAGTGCAAAGATTGCAACAAGACCTTCAGCAGTTTGAGACAGCAATGGCGCCACTCTCGCATCTCTGCCTGCCTGCAGTCCTTCTGCTGCCTCCTCTGGCCCTCCACCAACAGCTCCTGGGGGCAGTGGCCCTTCCAGTGACCTAACTGCTGTTAAAGCTGTATTTCACCAAGACCAATGCACTGCAAATGTTAACACCACAATGATAGGGGGTGGGGGAGACTCCTGTGGCCTCTGGACCTACTGGATGGGCAGCCACTTGGCACGCGGGGCCTTCTCAGTCATTCTGGAAGCAAATGAGGAGGTCCTTAAGGAGAACCCACTATCCAAACCTGCCACCAGGGACACCCTCGCCAAGCCAAGTGTCCAGCTGGTGGCGGGCCCTGAAAGTTTCTAACCTTCTACCCCCAAACCCTGCATTTCCACATGGAGGGTGTAGGCCTACACATCAGGATCTTTCTGCCTTTTGCCATGCTCCCTAAGACTGATAGGCCACTAGAGACAGGAGACATGAAAACAAATCTTCCCGTGCTTCTGACTCTGCTTGCTTTGTCATTGATCGTACAGGTTAGCCTTTCTTTCTCCTCTCTGCAGAGGGCCTTTGCACGGACAGCAAAATGTCTTGCATGCTGGGTCTCATTAGTGTGGTAAGGAAGCGTAGTCTGGCTTAGTGCTTCCTGAAGTGAACAATGCCACACCCTGAGGCTCTGGAAGGACCCAAGGAGCTTGAAGAGCCTACACATTACGCTAGATTATTGGCTATGATACCAAAAGTTTTACATTAGAAGGAGATTTATATTTGAAAAGGGGAGAGTAGGCTAAGTAAGTTTGGGAACCTATAGGGAGACAATCCCTTTGTCCCGCTATCTGCAGCAATGTCCCCCTCCCCCCCAAAATAAAGTGTTCTCAGCAAATATGCACCGTGAGTAAAAGATAGGGCCATCCATGAATCCATTCTGAAAAAAAGTGCCAAACAAATTTAGATGATGTGATTGTGTTTGCGTGAGGTTTGACATCCATCAGAATGCAACCTGGTCAGAAAATAGATGCAAAATAATTTTCAGAATGGATGCTTCCACAAGATCAGTGTTGACTCATGCATGGCCTCACTGGGGTCAGTTAAAGAGAGTCTCATGCTTGCTTTGAGGTCTGATGTAGCTAATAATGACTTGTACTTTAAAAATTTAGAAACATATATAAATTCTTTCTGACCAGATGTACCCCTTCCAAGTTCTATAGCCATTTCCTAAATGTGAGACAATCACAGATAATTTTGTTGAAATTACTTCGGTATAGGAAACCTATGATTGGTGACTCTGTAGGATAGTAAGGGTTTCAGGGCTGAGTGGGTGAGTACAATGGTACTGGGTCAGGTGATGGTAAGAGGGAGCTGATGTCAAGGAGATCACAGAGGAAAATAATGTTTAGAAACAGATTGTGATAGCAATCTGATTGATCTATTGAAAGATATGTTATCTATATCAAATCCCAATTAAATGGTATTTGAGAGGCAAAAAAGAAATTCATAAAAAGTCCCTGAGTAGTCTTTCCCTTCAATCCCTGAAGCTCAGAATTCTCTAGATTGTGTGATTCTCAATTTGGAAATTACTTTGCCTATTAGAAACTCTTTGTTTATATTTCAACCAAGCTGATGTTTTAGTTGATACCAGTATTAAATTAGCTGAAGCTACAGATATTTGGTGCTGGATATCATTTTCAGAATCCTTTTTTAAAAATAAACATTTTATTAGAATATATATTTTTAGTATATAAATCCGGGGTGTACTGTTTTCTTAATGTTGCTAAAGTTCAAAAATTGAGATGACCAGTAGTCAAATTTTAAATATACCACAATTCATCACCACATAAGCCCAAACTTCACTGTCATTGAGACCCTTCTGGCTCGGTGGCCATATAAGGTCATGTAGAACTGCCTCTGTGGGGCTCTGAGACTGTGACATTTTCCCGTCACAGTCTCTCCCTTTTCCTTCTTCCTTTCCATATCTCTCCATCTCTCTCTCTTTTATTTATTCTGTCTCTCTATTTTAACACATCACCCATAGTATGATATCATAAAGAGTACAAAGTTGAATGTTATAGGTTAGTTATTATGTTAGACTGGGCTGACTAGAAAAGCAAATCTAAAAACACTAAAATATATGTAAGAAAGAGTTGTATATCAAAGAGTAATTGTATATTAACATCATCCAGCCCAGCCCAGACCAAGTCTGTCAATTTAATATTAACATATATACAATACTGGTCCATAAATGTTTCTTCTGACTCACACAGCCACATGAAATGATACAGAGTGCAGAAGATCACAGTCGTTGGGTGAAGCGTCTTGTGGATCCTATGGCAGTGGAAACATCATGGGACTGGCGTAGGCCTCCATAGCCTGGCTTGCTCAGGTCTCAGCCTGGCGCCACATGGCTAGCCCACTGGACGGTGAAGCACAGAGAGGGAATGTGGCTATGTCCAGGGAGGAAAAGAGGAAGTTCCCAGAATCCTCAAGAGAGAGTCATATCCACAAGGAGGTATCATCAGATTGTGACCTGACTGACATGTCAGACTCTACCCCTACATTTAGTTATGAAGCTGACATAAAATAATGTAACTGCCAGAGTTATATGGGACAAAGTGAACACGTGGGCACTTGTAGATAATCAATGCCAGTTAAAGAAAGAGGGTATGTTGTCTCAAACACCACAAATTCTTCTCTAATGCTCTTTAAATTAATATACAATGCATTTCCCCTTTAGTGTCACCATGACATTGACATTTTATAGTAATTGCACATAGTAAAGTGTTTCTTATAGCATTAAACTCCAAAACAACATCTTTTAATTCTGCATTTAAATTTCTATAAATGAAATAGATGAGAGTGTATTTTTGGGGGTCTATGTTGATGCACCTAGTTGTAATTTCTTGGTTTTTAATGATGTAAATTATTCAAAAATAAAATATAGTCCACCTAATACACACAGTGCAGTCATGCATATTTTTGACTTTATCTTCTGGACTGTGTGAAATTACTGAGTATTAAGTTCCATTGTAACAGAAAATACTCTTTTCTCCAAAAAGATTAAATAATTTAATCTTTTATTAATAGCTGAGAGTTTAAATTACAGAACTTCTAAACTCTATATTGTCATTCTTTCTAGTTTTAGCTCTATGTTATATATTCATCTGTATATTGTCTCGTAGTTTTCATTTGCAATTCTCTGAGCCATGTTTTTTCCTTCAGAATGTTTGCAAATGTGGATCTCTTTCAGTTAATTGGACAAGTAGCTATCTGACAATTTTGATGACATAGACAAATAAATGCTTCCAATGCTTCATTATGCTGCTGAAGCATTTGTATTGATTTCCAGAGATGTGTTTTTGGTTAATGCTTTCAGTGCACCTTGAAATTCTTTAAGTAAAATTGATTCTTATATGTGACATCCCAAAATGCTGGAGCATCAACTAACTCTTTTGGGGAGTATGACTTTGTGTATTATTTCTGTCATTTTAGATGCTTTCTGCATCTTTCAATATTTTCCACATAGAATCCTTCAATATTTCGACTCGAGGCAAGAATTTTTTTTTTAGTTCTTTAATTCAAAATATGTTGACCTTTTTTGTTCTTCTTTGGTTTTCTAACTCCCTGTCTGTTCATTTTTCACTATAATATTTTACTTTTTTCTTCTGGTGGTGTCCCTTGAATTTTTCTCTTTGGCTCCTTGATGTCATAATTTCTTCATTTGTCTTAGTTACTCTAAGATTAAGAGCCAAAAGGCCCCAAGGTTTGACCAATAGGTATTATCAAAATAAAGAAAAATTGAAGTGGTCAAGATTTCATTTTCTTGGATCTACAGTCCTGGAGCAAACACACCTCATTGCCATTGAGCTGGTTAGACTCATAGCAGACCTGTAGAGCTAAGCAGAACTGTCCCTGTGAATTTCCAAGATTATGAATCTTTATGTCTGTAGAACACTTTAATTCTCACGGAGTGGCTAATGGTTTTGAACTGCTGATCTTGGGGTTAGCAACCTCTCTATGCTACCAGAGTCCCATAGTTCATGGAAGCAGAGTCAAGAAATCAAATGCTTTGGGATAATCTGTTGCAAGAAAGTTCTCTAAAGTGTTCACAAGTCGATATGTCACAGTGAAGACTAAATTTTGCCTGACTCGAGACATATTTCCAATTGCCTCATATTCTTATGAAATCTGAATAAGGAATAAGGAACTCCAGAGCAGGATTGATGCACTAGAATTGTACTCTTGGCTAATAACATTGGAGATACCATGAACTACCAAAAAAACAAGTAAATCTGCTTCTGAGACAGGACAGCCCAAATGCATTTTGGAAGTGAGGATAATGAGACTGTATCTCAAATATTTTGGTATTTCTATTTGCACAATGGTATTTCTATTTGCACTATGTAAGGGCCAAGTGTGTTAGTCTGGGTAGACTAGAGAAACAAATTCATAAACATGCATATGTATATAAGAAATTTGTAAGCAATTGAATATTGAAAATACATCCCAGCCCAGTCACGTTCAAGGTTCTAAGTCCTATATAAGCTCATGTGTCCAATACCAATCTATAAATCCTCTTCATACTCATGAAGCACATGCAATGATACCAGGACAATCACAGACCAGTGAGTGCAGACTCCTGTGTATTTAGTGGTGGTAGAAGCATCTCAGCGCTGGCAGGGGTCTTCCTGTAACTCCTTCAGTTTCCATGACTTGGGGTCCATCAGCATGCTGCCATGTGTCTTGTCAGTTGTAATGTCTCCCAGGGAGTGAGTTGTGAGTTTCCAACCTCCAAAGGAGAAATACTGCCAGAATTCTCAGAGGAGAAGACCGCGCCCATACAGAGGTCTCATTGGCTATCTCCAGATCAACAGGCTAGACTCCACCCCTACATGCTTCATCCTCAAATTGACACCAGACTGGGCAACTGCCACAGTGAGCCATGCTATTTTTCATTGTGGTCGCACCCTTTTACAGTCCCAACAGTATTGTATAATGCTTCTTGTCTCTTCATGTCCTTTTCCATATTTGTGGTTATCTAGTTTTGTGCTAACTTTTGTTTTTAACATTGATATTAATGCTGAAATGCGATGATATCATGTTGTTGCTTTTACTGAGCTCTCTAATTGTCCAGATTTGGGTAATGTTTCATTCTTTTGTGCCTAAGACCCCTATGATTCTCAACAGGCTGAATAGCACCTACCGGCAGCAGTGATTACTAATGAGCAGCCCTCGTGGTGCTTTTTTGGTAAGGCTGAACTGCCAACTGCAAGTTGGATGCCATAAGCCCTCCAGTTACTCTGTAGGAGACACATTTATAGTCTAAGAAGTCCCAACCAGGGGCACCATGAGTCAGAATTCTCTCGATGGTAATAGATTTGGAGGCCGATGGCTAATGACCTTACACATTCTTTATGTGTGTGTTAGTCATTTGAACACTTGATTTTGTTGTATGTTCATTATCTCTGCCCATTTCTAATATATACATATATGTTTCTTTTTGTTGTTGATACATTTTTGATACATTTTACAGATGTAATTCTTTGTCCAATGTATCATTGCTAGTCTGCTGCTTCTGTTTTTACATGTTTAATGAAGTTTTTTTAATTTTAATTTTATTTTTAATGAAGCTTTTAAGTATAATGTTTGACTTCAAATGGTCTAGTCATGTAATGTATCTCTTGCTGTTTATGCATTTTCTGTTACGTTGAAGACTTTGTTTTGTAATTCATTAGAGTCCTCAACTTTGTCCATATTTTTTGTTCATCTTTATAGTTTATAGCTTTACATTTAGATATTTGAACATTAAGTTATTTTTATTTATTTGAAGGGATATATAATTGCAATTTCACTTTTTGAAGATGGTTATCAAGTTTATCCAGAACTAGTTATTAAAGAGACTGTCATTTCCCTGTTGAAGTGATTTCAGCTGTCATAAAGACCAGATTTGCTTTAGGGTTCTAATTGTACCAATATCAGTTTATTAATCTACTCTAATTTATAGTGGGTTTTATGAACAAGAAGTATGCTTAGCCAGGTTCTCTCCCTTTTCCAAATAGTGTTGTAATTACTAGTTCCATATTGTTAAATAACGATTATTAATTCTACGTTAGCATTCTCTTGGGTATTGCTGAAATATTCACAATGTTGTCATATTGAAGAGTAGGGTGTTTTATTTTAATTCATGTCTCTTTGATTTCTTGTAATAGTGTTTTGGAATTTTCTTTTTATAGGTTTTTTTTTCTTCCCTTTCTTGGATTAAATGATTCTTAAATTCCTATCTTTTGCACAATTATGATAACTTTTATTTTCATGATGTTCTTTTTACAGTTATCCTTATTAGTGTCAAAGAATCTGGACAAATTGTGTGTCAATCTTTTTTTTCTTTTATTTTTGGGGCATCACTGCTCTCTAGTGGTGGGAGTAGGAGGCCCAGCCCCACTGTTGGAATTGAACCTCCATCCCAGTGGGCCACAGTCCCGCACACAACCACTACACCACCAGGGCTCAGCCCAGTGTGACGATCTTATACCCAACCAAGTTCCTTTATTAGTTCTAGTAGGTTTGATGTTGATTTTTAACCTTAGGATTTTTTATATAGAAGATCACCTTTGCATTGAGAGGTTGCTTTTTCTATTTACTTGCCAATTTGATGTCTTTTATATTCTGTATTATCTTAACTGACTTACTCTGGATTTCTGATAAATTTTAAACAAGAATGGTGATAGAGGGCAATCTGTTCTGGTTACCATATCCAAAGGGAGTATTATCAGTTTCTCTCTCTTGACAATAGTGTTTACTGTTCATTTTGTGTCAATATCCACTGTTGTAAATTCCAAATCATTGAAAGTCAAAAGAGACTTAGAATTTCTCAAGGAATAAGTTTTTGATGGAGTAGATTTCCTCATCTGTCCTCTACGTACAGGCATGTGGTTTCAAATTTCGCCAATATTTTTATTAAAAATCCACTGCTGTAGAGTTGAATCTGACTCTGAGTTACTCTTCCTGAGGTTTCTGCAACAGTAAATCTTCACAGGAGTAAACAGCTTTGTCTTTCTCTTACAGAGCAGCTGTCGAGTTTGAACCTCCAACCTTGCATTTGCAGTACAATGTCACCCTCACAGCCAGTACCACCACGGCATTCTTAATTATAATGGAAAGAAATTTTCACTCTATTTGTATCTTTCTGAGCATTTTTATTCATAATGGGTGTTAGATTTTGAAAAACGTTCTTCCTATATCTGTTGTCCTGAACATATGATTCTTTTCCTGTGTGTGTGTGTTTGTGTGTATGTATAATAGATTATGTTGGTTATTCTTAGAATTTTGAGTCATCTGCATACTTGCTATGATGTACTTTTTATTGTTTTATTCAACAATGTTGTTGGATTCAACTGGGTAAAATCTTGCTGAGAAAATGTGTCTTTATATGGTTTGGATATTAAAATTATGCTTGCTCCATTGAGTGAATTTGGGAGTATTTAATTTTCTTCTATTATCTGTAACAGTTTAAGTAGAATCAGTATTGCAACTTTTCTGAATATTTCGTACAATTCCAGTAAAGCCATGTGAACCTGGGCTTTTAATTTTAGAAGTTTCGTTGTCTTTTGTGAAAATATGCTGTGGTTGCTAGGTCCCAGGAAGGAAGCTCAGACTCACGGTGACTCTGTACAACCCTACCGGGTTTCCCTGAGTTGAGGTGGTGGTTTGTTCTGGTTTTTATACTTCTTTCTAGCACTGAATTCTATTTAGGAATGCTAGTCTCACAGAAACGTTACCTCCGAAAGGCTCAGTCTATGGTTGCTATTCGGTTCCCTGGTCAAAGTTACCACAGTGGCGCTGTGTGCAGCAGCCAGGAACACATCTGGCCATGTGACTGCCCACAGTGGTTTTCCTTTTTGAGTTCCTTGCTTACAGCCCCCATGACAGTCTATCTTGACAAGGGTCTTCCTCTTCTTTACGGCCTCACTCTCCTGTACAGTGCCCTTCTCCAAGGACTGGCCTCTCCTCATAACGTGTCTGAAATACATGTGAGGAAATCTCACTTATTTTGCTTCCAAGGAGTATTCTCGCCATTCTTTTTTCAAGATAGATGAAAAGAGAATCAACTCTATTAAGTAATTAGAATATTTATTTTTCAGTAGCTATACAATATATAACCATATCAGCAAATATAAACACCTTTGTTACAACTATTTGAGAGGCAATTTTAGAAGTCTGAAGAACAAGTTGATAGAAATCCCAGGTTATAGAACTTTACTCACTGCGAACTAGTCTATACAGCTGCCAGCAACCCTATGTGGCAGGGGAGGACTGCACTTGTGAGTTCCCAATGTTGTAACCATTTATAGGCGTTAAAAGTCTCACCTTCCTCCCTCATACTGGCTGGAGGTATTGAACTTCCAACCTTGGAGTTAGCGGTCAAACATGGAACCCACTAGATCATTAAGCCTTCTCATCTAGGCCTTCCTACAAAGGTAATCTTATGAAAAATGTTGCTTTTAAAATGTCCAAACTCAGTTCACCTTCACATTTTAGTCTTCCAGTGTCATCCCAAAAAGAAGCTGTACACAACTTGAAATGGAGCCAGCAGTGTTATCAAGGAGTGCTTACTTTTGTTTTCATGAGAAATCTTCCTGGAGGTCCGTACCTCGAGAGAAGCTATTAGTTTCCTAGGTTAATAGGCAGTAGAGAAGTGGCAGTGATTTATTTATGAAACTCTTGGAGGGATGCAGCATTGCCTTAGACAGGATTCACTACTGTCAACCAAAGTAGACGGATTATCAGAATGTGGTTAGCAAATGATCATGCAGGCTAAGGGAAAACATGCCTGAGTGTCAGGGACAAGGGTGAGACACTAACCGTGAAGACTTTATGGTAGACTTATGTACTCCATTTCTATGTGTATCAAAGAAAAGAGTTGTTCTCTTTAGTGCTAATAATTGGATTAAAATTAGCTTTGACAGGGAAGTGGATGAAGGAAGACATCGGTTAGGATTCAGTATGACAAAATAAAATAATTTATAAATTATCAAGGGTTCATGAGGGGGGAGGGAATGAGGAGGGAGAGGAAAAATGAAGAGCCGATACCAAGAGTTTAACTAGACAGAAAATGCTTGAGAATGATTATGGCATCAATGGTACAAATGTGCTTTGCATAAAATAGATGTATGTGTGGATTTTGCTAAAAGTTGTATGAGCCTCCAATATTAAAGAATAAAAAAAATTAAAAAACTGGTTTTGAGCTTTAAAAATTTGCTTGCAGAGATTTTTCTTTCCCACTGATTTTTTTAGAAGCAAAAAAAATAACATTCTATTAGAAAAACAGCACTTTTTCCCTGAGGAATTTTAATTCTCTACTGGAAATAATAATCAAGTTTCTTTTTATCATGCAGTTTTAAAGATAGAATCATGAAGACGGGCAGAAGTATTTTGTATTGCTTGCTGAGCTGAAGTAATTGGGCATTCTGGGAATACACCCATAGAAATAAGAATCAATTTTGCTGGAAAGACATAATGTAAATTCCTGCCAATGATGCCCATGATACTTAACGTGTTTCTGTAAAACAAGATTCATAGCGTTTGACACTCACAACTTTCCTCTGGATCCTGTATTCTATCACACAAAATATAATCGAGAGAAAATATGTCTTCTCTAATTGTGTTCAAATTAGTCGTCAATGCTCCTTATGTAAACTGAAAAAAATTCTTCTCTGGTAATTAAATATTTTAAAATATATTTACATATGGTATTAATAAAACATTTGTCTTCTAGACCTGTGCCCTTAACCAACAGGGACATTTTAATTTTTTTTTCAGATTATACTGAGGTATGTTTGGATTACGAAGCATAATCCTACAATCAAACAAAAACAAAGATAATAAGCAACTATCCATGTCAAATATTGCCTCTTAAATTAACGAAGTTTAAACAGGCAAAGGAAAAGGGAAGAACTTAAGACATAGACAATTCTAGGTCATAAATAAATTAGGCTAGTGACCTTGAAATGTTTTTGTTGGTAATGCTATTTTTTTGTTAACTGAAAATCCCTTAAGTCGATGAGATCTTAAGCATCGCTCCAATATATGACATAGATCAAAGCAGAGTTGCTTTAGACAAAACAGGTGCGGATAACCTGTGTCGGCTTCCAGCACACACAAAATACCCACAGGACAGAATCCTGCTGTGAAATACAATAATATTCACAGATACCTCCCAAATGGTGCTCTCTTGCCTCAAAAACAACTTCCAACCAAGCTTTTAGACTTGTACAGCTGAGGACGATCTCTTCGGTGATGCTTGTGTGCATGTCAACATGAACATATATGTGACAGATAATGCGTTAGTTTGTTATCAGGAATTAATTTGTTGCTGTGGGAGGTGCCCTCAGGCTGGTTCCATCTCATACCACTCCTGCGGACATGAGAATGAGGCGCAGCCCTGCCCTGCACCTGTCTCACGATTGTTCTGGCAGCCGAGCTGTCTGCTGCAATCACTGTTTCAACGGCTTGTTGACAGCCTTCCTCCTTTCTCTCTTGCTCTAACTTTACCAGGGACGACTTCCTTCTCCAGACATCGGGCTCTTCTTTTCTGTTTTGAAGAGCTCATTTTATTTGTGGGCTCCTACGCCTCGTAAGCATTCATCATGTGTCAATCACATTTGTACGTTTGTTGCCATCGTCATTCTCAAAGCATTTCCTTTCTGCTTGAACACTTGGTATCAGCTGCTCACTTTGCCCCACCCTCTCTCATCCTCCCTCCTTCATGAATCCTTGATAATTTCTAAATTCTTGTTATTTTTTTCATGTCTTGCGCTGACAGATGTCTCCCTTTACCCACTTTTTTGGCTGTCTGTCACCCTGGGAGAAGGATATAGTTAAATCATTGTGATTGGTTCCCCCTTTCTTGCCCATCTTCCCTTAATCTCCTGCTATGGATGCCTTCGATATTGGTCCTGAGGGGTTTATCTGTCCTGAATGTGTTTCCAGCTCCCATCTGTACTTGTGTATATGCTCTGGGTTAGCCAGATTTGTAAGGTAGAACGAGGGTCATGATTCTGTGTATGTATGGGGGGGGGCATTAAAGAATTAAAGGAAAGCTGTATGCTTCAATGGTGCTGAACATATTTGATTGTGTAGGTGGTCCCCCATAATAAATTGGTTTCTCTTTTTTGCAGTCCATGGTTCTTATTCTTAACCAGCACTACAACTCAAATATGCAGATTCTTCTTCAGTTTTTCTTCTCAATACTCACTTTAAAATAAAAAAAAAATAAAGTAAATTATCTGTCATATCTTTTTCATCAGCTCTGAAAACTCCAAGCCAAACCCCTGCTAGCGAGTTAACTTTGATGCATACCCAACTCCGGTCTAGTGACTTCTAATTCAGAGTGAGCCTTGATGACAGAACAAAATTACACCTTTGAATTTGGGGGTCTGTAAATCTTGACAGGAGCAGGCAGTCTCATCTTTCTTCTACATACTGACTGGTGACATCGAACTGCTCATCTTCAGATTAACAGCCCAAAGTAGAACCTACTATACCACCATGATTCCTTTTCAAATCATCGTGTCCCTAATGGGGTTTCTTAGAATATAGATATATTCATATGTATATATGGAAAGCTGTATGCTTAAATATACATATATACATATATACATTTTCTTCTTCCTTGTAGTCATTGCTGTTGGGCCCCATTTTCCCCAACCTTCCCTGCCATGTCTCTAGATAATTTTTAATTCAGTTACTGTTTTTGTAGATATAATTCTCCATGGTTTTGTATAAAGAAAAAACACTTAAAAAAAACAAGAAACAAACAAAAAGAAATCCAAGAGCAATGACAAAACAAAACAGAGGAGAACTTTAATTGAAAAGAATATGAAAATGGAATGATATAAAATGGGTCCAAATAAAAATATAAATGATAAAGTGTTTCATGGCTGTGTTCATGGATTATGGTTAGAGGGACTTCACCATAGGTTTCATCTTCATGAATACCTCGCAAATGACTTTTGGGCTTTCCTTGTTGTGATCATGCCAACATGACCAATGAATACATGTATTGGTTGAAGGGCGGAGAGATAAATGCCTCAGCGAGTCTTGTCTCTTATCTTCAACCATCAGACCTGTGTGAGGTTGCCTTACTTGTTCTGTGCCTCCATTTAAGAGCTACCCTACCTGCAATCTTGGTGCTCAGAATTTAATCTCTGATACCATTCCCTACTCTGTATGTGGATTTTTATTATTTACAATCCTTGAATCACATGGGCTTGTGAGCTTATTCCTTGTGAACTTATCTGAAGCTTCACTTAGATGGCTTCCGGTTGTAAGACAAGCCTTTAAGTCTCCAGATGGTATACTTTATGGTAGCTTGGCACCATCTAATTTCTTTGCCAAACTTTGCTGTAGCACTCACATCTTCAGTGATATCTTCTAGAGGGCAAATGCTCAGTAGGGCAATATTATAAGAGCTCGGTGTTCTTGCATCAGGGATAAAGTTAAGTGCAACCCCCAAATCCATTCATGTATAAGATAATTCTATTGGTAGCACCTTTAATTTATTCAGTGGTGTAGAAATTAAAATAATGCTGGGAAAATGAAATTATGTATGCCTTGGCCAACTTTTCAGATCTCAAGATATGATTTGTTAACTTATGCAAGTTAAAAGATTAATTGACTGGCCACATTGTAAACAAACAATGCGCATTAAGGATAGGCAAAATTTTTGATGACACTCATTTACAAGATCATAGTCATACCTGTACACTGACACATGTCATTAAAAAGCAAAGAGTGTATAAATGTTAATTATATTGTGGCTTTGTGCCAAAATATATTAAGAACCTCAAATCAAGAAATCCAAAACCAGAATCCGATGATAACCAATTCAATAACCTTAAAGTAGTAGTCATTTGATGCATCCCCAACTAGGACAGACATTTGAACCCTAACTTCAAGGGAATATAAAGTCTAGTTCTCTTACTGGAATTTCCAAATTAGATCCTTCTGCTGTGGCTTCTGATGGAAGCTGTGCTCCTTGAGGAGAGAGTCTAAAGTTTCAGCTATCTAGCTATCTGATATCTAGATATCCAGATAGCAGGTGGCCTGGTTCAAAATTATCCATTCAGAGATGTAATACCAGGTTTATTCTGTCCTTGGTGTCTATAGAAATATTGCTAAGTATTTTCCCCTTGGCAAATTTCCCTACCCAGTTTACCCCCAAACAAGTGTAAATGCCTTCTCTGAGACAGACATGTCCCTACCACATCTTGGCTTGAATTTCAAGTAAGGTTTACTATTCACTGTTCAAGGAATGATGACATCTGAGTGGATGTAGACCGTTGTTACATGCAGGAACAGATTGGTCTTCTCCCTCTCCATCTTTCTTGAGAAATTGACCTCCTCTCTAGTACTGGTTTTGAGATGTATAAATAATGCATTCTTGAGCCTTGGCAGGCTCCCTGGCTTATTGCTTGAGAGACCCAAGGACAGAGGCCTGCCTTTGTCTTCCTGTTTGTCCATATAGGAGTGGACTCATACAATAGTTGTCCTTTTGCAACTGACTGCATTCACCATGGATTGCCAAAAGGACAAACAAGTGTGTCTTTGAAGAAGTGTGGCCAGAGTGCTTCTCAGAGGCAAGAAGAGCAAGAATTCATCCTATATACTTTAGACTTGTCAGGAGAGACCAGCCCCTGCAGTTCATCCTAGGTAAACTAGGAGAGGTTGTCCAAGAGTCCCTCAAGGAGACGGATGGACACCATTGTTGTGACAATGGGCTCAAGCACGGGAAGAGTGGTGAGAATGGAACAAGACCATGTAGAGTCTCAAGCTGCTGTGTGTGAGTTGCTATGGATCAGAGATGTCTGGATGACATGCAACAACAACATCATTCCACATAATGCTCTCCAAGTCTATCCGTATCATCAGAGGCTTTCTAGTTTCTTCACTGATCTTTAGGGATGCTTAGTATTTCATTGTTTATATGGGCCAGAGGGTCTTTATCCATTCTCCTATTGATGGCATTTGACACATTTCTAGCTTCCTGCTATTGTGAACTGTGCTGCCTGACCATCGAAGACCATCTGTCTATTTGTGTTTTGTCTCTTACTTCTTGAGTGTAATACCCAGCAGAGTTACTGCTGGGTCACACAGGAGTATTCTTCCTCGGTGGTTTAGGTCATGCCATATAGTTTTCCAAAATGGTTGTACGTGTTTACAAGTCCACTTGCAGTTCTTTAAAGCAGAATGTGACATCTGAAAGGCTAAGGGCTTCAAGCATAAGATGGAATCATTCGGGTGATTGGGTTCTGTGCTGCCCAAGAATTGAAATAATAAGAAGAAAATACTGTTATCTGCTTCAGAAGACTGGGATAAGATGAGAAAGAAAAAAGTAGCAGGTGTTTTGGTAGCGTTTATCCTGAGGTCAGAAAATGGACTAGCAGCCTTGTGGCCCCATATTATGAGCTTATGCTCCTGGTCCTTGCCTCGTTACTTCGCTCTCAACAAACCATCTCATGACATTCCTCAAGTCTTTTTCTGCAGCATCCAGAGCCCCACCCCAAGTCTGCCTGGCTCTCCCTTCACACAGGACGTAAAGAAGCTTTAGCGACACAGGGAGTGGCATGGAGGCTGCTAACTAAAGGCTGGTGGATCAAATCACGAGCTGTTCCATGGGAGAAAGATGAAGCTTTCTACTCCGGGAGAGATTTACAGTCTTGGCAACCCACAGGGACCGTTCTAGCCTGTTCTCCCAGTCTGAATCTACGCTCTTGTAGTAGACTTGCATGCATTTGTGTAAACAATTTACTCTCTTTCCATGGTTTATGGTTTATCAGAACACTCAACAATCACCATATTATGCATGTATCTTATTTCATTTTTATTTAACTGCTCTAATTAGCATAGCATTGCCATACCGAAAAGTTTGACTAGTCTGCTCACTTCATAAAATCATGCCTGGAATTAAGTAGCTTAACCTAAACTCACTGACAAGGAGTTGTTTCTGACTTCTGAGTCTGTACATCCTTATTGGGGCAGCTAGCCTCATCAAGCTTCAAGGGAGTGGCTGGTGGACTTGGACCATCCGTTTCCTGGTACCACATCAATGCTTACTTGAGAGCACCATCAAGGTTTCTTCTGGCAGTTAGTAGGTGATTAATAAACATTAATCAGATAAGTGAATGAGTAGATGAGTGAATGGGCCAGAATGGAGAAGAATAGTTAAGACAAATACTTCCCTTATTCTCAGTCTGCCTCCTCTGGATCTTCCCATCTTAATAATTGTCCCTTAACTTCAATTCATTAAGAGCTAGTCAACATGATATATGTATTTCAATTACATTTAAACCATAGCAGTCACTTGTTGCTCAAATTTTTCTTCCATTTAGTAATGTCTTCCTCACTTTTAAAATTTACAATGTTAAGTGCAGCAATAATGTAACCAAAAAGTATTTGCATAGCATGCTCAATTTCAGGGTTATAAATAAAGCTAGTAACCAGCTCATCTCTGATGTTTGATGTCAGCTTACAAGAAAATGAAATGGATTTCAGGGTTGACATACAGTTTACAATACAAACAAAATACAATCATAATGGTTAACAGTATTTATACTAAAAGAGACTCTTGCCTCTATAAATCTAACAAATGCTTAATTTTAAAGATTTTAGATCACTTTTTCTCATAGTGAGCTATTAGATTCATGCTCTTCTGCACTTATATTAAAGCATATTTATTTATTTAGTATGTAATTGCTCTGACTTTAATAGTCTTTCTTAATTAGGTATGGAATTGTGTGTAATAAACAAACTTCTTAGCCCTTCAATTGAATGGGACTTGTTTTCCCATAAAATATTTTAAGTAAATCACCTCAGTACAATTAAGCCTTTTAGAATTTCCAATGTTTCTTTTGAATTTAGTTCGGATTATACTTGTGTCTCTCAGAGTCTGAACCAATTACTATTATTGCAATGTCATACAGTCAAGCCCTAGACTAGAGCATAGCTTAATAATCTCTGAAACACAAGCTCAAGGAGAAGCAAGCAATTATTTCATTTCCTTGATATTCTAAACGAGAGTTTATAATCTCTAGTTGGTATTTGTTTATAAATTTTCTGTACACAGTGATAGCGATCAGGAATTCGTACCTAATTTTTAATGAACGGAGGACTAAAACAGAATAATCAGTGCTCAAACAAGCGCATAAAATTACTCTGGATGTCTCACATGCTGATGTTAGTTGAACCCAAATTCCAAATTTATGTCTAATCTATTTTCTTATATATTTAAAAAGGGAACTGTTTTTATAGCCTTATGTGTAAACTATCTGTTGACTTTTAGAAAACTATTAAATGTGAGTTTCAAAATTATGGGGTTTGATATTATTTTATTATTTTTGTCTGCTGGCAAGTTGTTTCCAACTCATAACTATATTTGACAAAGCCAAACTGCCCGAGGGATGCCTAGTCCAGAATCTTTATGGCAGCAAATTTCCTGTTTTTTTTTTATCCTTCCACAGAGTGGCAGGAGTGTTAAACCACCCACCTTTGAGAGTGTAGAGGAGTGCCAAACTAGTGTAGCACCAGGGGCCCTTGATATTATTCTGAGAGTACTTTTTAAAAAAATTCATTTATTTATTAAATCTTTTATTATTTATTTTAACTTTTTTTCTTTTTCAAGACATCCTATATGACTACTAGACAAGTCATAATTATAGAATTTTAATCTTATCAATAGAGACTATCATATTTATCTCCAGTGCTAATTTAAATGATTCATAGATGCACATAGTCCTGAATATGGCTTCTTCTTGTCTATGAATACTGAGAAAAAGGGATTAAATTATTGAGAAGTAAATTGCTAACCTACTACTACATTTTTTAAAATTCTTTTAAAACCCCTCGGGGGGCAGGGGCGGAAAATACTTCTTAGAATGAACTATTCTAATCTAACCGACTAGAACTGAGATGTTGGCTGAAATCCAGAGATAAACACCTGCACTTAGGAGAAACTCTGTCTTAGTGCAGAGGATTATTAAAAAAAAAAAACCAAAAAACTCCAAAGCTTCAGGATGAAATAGGAAAATCTTATCTTGCATTCAAAAGGTAAAGCCATGATTATCCTATTTTTATGCTTTTGGAGCCAATAATTAATGATAGCGATAATGGAGTGAGTGCCGCTGGGTGGAGTTTGGTTTCTACATCAGGAGTTAAAATTAAGCATGCAGTTTTGCTGATAAGAGATTTAAAATTAGCTGTGGAAATCAGGGGCAGAGGAAGCATTTTATTCATTGTGTTGACCTTAAGTTCTCTAAATGCTTTAGAAGGGTTTTACAATTTTCCAAAAGAAATGTTCACATGCTGCCTTATCATCTGTTTTCTCCGACCCCATCCCTGACTTGGGAAAATTAAGACACACTGCCACTCATGCCTTTGGATAGATTTTGACCCTGGAAGATTACGCTCTGGACAATGTCTTTAAAGGTATGAAAAGCCTCTTCTTTCTCCCCAGAGCATCTGCTGGTTTCCAAGTGCTATTCTTACGGTTAGTAGCCCAAAGACTGTCACATTACCCGCCTCCTCCATCTCCTCCGGACTCTAATAACCTTTCCAGACTTGGACTGACCCAAGCATAAGTGGTCTGGATATTTTCTTGCCGCTTCCTCTCTTGCTTCACTATCAGGAAGGGGGTCATCACTCTCATCCTTTTTATTTTGTGTTAGGCCAGATTGACTCAAGAAATGACTCCTTTACAAATAAGAAAGAGCTTAATATCAAAGAATAACTGGATATTAATAAAACATCCCAACCTGGTCCAGATCAAGTCCATAAATCTGATATAAACCCTTAACTATAATGCTAGTCCATAAATCATAAATACCTCTTCAGACTCATGCAGCATATGCAAAGATGTCAAATGCAGGAAGGTCCCAGGTCAGTGGGTACAAAGTCCTGTGGATACAATGGTGGTAGATGCGTCCCAGGGCTCTCACAGGTCTCAGTGTGGCTTCAGGTGTCTTGTTACCAGGAAGGTGAATACAGAGAGGGGGCCTCTCCCAGGTTCCAGCAAGTCTCTGCATGGCTTGTCAACAGGAAAAGTAAGTCAGATAGACAGGAAATTCTGTCATGGGAACACCACACCCACAAGGAGGCATCTTCAGGCTGTGTGACCCAATTGACAGGCTAGACTCCACCACTATACTTATCAAGTTGACATGAAATTATGTAACGGTGACCATTTTTTCACCCTCTTTGATTGGAATTTATGATAGCAAACTTCAACGTTTTTCCATGTACAATTAGTGCCATTGATTACAGTCTGTAAGTCGTGCCAACCCTTCTGAGTTGTTCATCTGACATTAATAAACTCATTGCCCCTAACCTTCCTATCTATAGCTATTTGAGTTGCTGTTTCAATATCTCTGAATCAGATGACTTTAAGCAGATCATTTTACCTGTGACTTCCCCAGCATGCCTGCAGACCATGAATCCAGCCCGATTCCTTACCTGTTTAGTACGTTCACATACCTTCTCTTGGAATGGGTTATCTCAGAGAAAATTACGTGAGAATTCTCATCCTTGATTTTGGAGGGACTTTGTTATATTGAGATGCCATTCAGTCATCTCCAGTTGTTTGCAATCTCATTTACAACAGAAGGAAACATTTCTTGTTCAGTCTTCCTCCAGTGTCAAAATCTTGAAGATCTAGTCCATCATATTGGCTATTGAGTCAATATTTCTCCTCCAGGGCTTCACTGAACTTTCAATTAAACTAAACTTGATGCCTTTAACTCTCTAATTTCAGACTACTTAAATATTCTTGAAGTTGGAGGCTAAAATCTGTTAGGATGTGTCTAAATATTTTTTATTTGAAAATAGAAAACTTTCCCATCCCAATCTCAAGCAAATGATTGCAAACAGAGGAGATTATACTTACAAATATTACTCATGGTAGGAAAATCTATCCTTGAGAAATATAAAATGCATCAGTGATACTAGAGACCAAAATCAATATTTTGTCTCATGTTCTGTTTTTACTGATATCTTCATGGGATTTCACGTGCTGCTAGATACTGGAACAGTATAGCACAATGAAGCTTCTGCTTAACTGGGGGTATCTGATGTACTATTTTTACAAATTTAGTTACATCTTTAAACAGAAACATTGGTGCTGAAATATTATATTTAGCATTCTATGTTCATCCATAATTTCATTTGTTCAAATCTGTACAATTTATACCTTTTAATATTATGAAAGAACAAATTATAAAATAGAAGAATTGTTAGCGTTTACAATGGAAATACCTGCTTTAATAACAGAAATTTCATGTTAGTCATAGCTCCCTGGCAACTCCAATGAAATAATCCTTAAAGAGTGTTGACATCGAACTCTTCCTTTTTCACGCCCTGTGAGAATAAAGATGTTCACTTCGTGGTGTTGGCTATTAAAGCTAACGGCAGGTAAAGTTCATAAAAAAGAAAGGTCAGGCTGAACCTGATGCATTACTGGGGTCAGAACACTTAAGCCCTAAAAATCGAACTGCACTGTACTTCTACATGTTTTGTCTTGTATCTCTCTGCCTGCTGATTCAGGTGTATTAAAAAATACATCATAAATCTGAAATTCAAATAAAATGTAGCATAGCACCCTTATCAAAGAATGAAGAAGAATGTGTAATTAAGAGCAATTATCTGTACAATAAGCCTAAGAATTATTAATGCAAATATGAAACATGCTAGATTAATAAACTCAGTTTCTTCAGTCAGTCTTCAATGCTGTGACATTTCCGTGCCACTAAAATTTCCTGAGTCAAGATCCCAGTAGTCATTCCTTTGTCACTTTTAATATTTACTGATAGAATTTTAAGTCTGTAGAACAAGAATCCTAACTACCTTGGGTCCTGGTATGTAATCTATTTTCTGAACAGCACTAGGCCTTTGAGAAATCTTTGATACCAGTAGGTCCAGTTCCCTTCAGTTAGGTCAGACTGTTACTTATTGACCATGTTATAGATTGTTAAGACTGATAGATCAGAGCACTGTGTATGAAAAGCAGCTGGAATGACAGTATATGATTTTATCAGTCTAATAGGCATTTCAAATTCTTTATAAGCAGATATGATAGTACATTTTATATTTCTACAGGAATATAAATACATTTTATATTTCTGATGGCAATTTCCAAATTCCCCAACGTAAACCAAGAATTTACTAGTTTCATAGTGTTGACAAAATTATACATACCTTGGATAACTGCGTTGAATTGCCCGCTGTGTACTTCCAAGTAATTACTTATAGGAGTAGAAAACCCTGTCTTTCTAACAGGGGAGTGACTGATGGTTTCAAAATGTTGACCTTTGGATAGCAGTTCAACCCATCCCTACTGTTCACCATGGACTCCAGCCTCCATGATCCTGAGACCAGAAGAGCTAACCAGTACCTGGCCACCACCATTGAACATTCCAAAAGAGTGCACAGAAGGGGGTCCTGCATATAGAGTAGAGAAAATGTGGGGAAAAAAAACTAAGGAAAAGGACCAAGCTTACTAGTCGGGAAGAGTGTGTTGGAGACCTCAAGACTATGGTCCCTCAAAGTCTGGAAATGAACTTGCCCCAGGGCTCACCTTTCAGCCACAATAGATATTCATCTTAGGTGAACCATCACCAGGGAATTATGCACATCTTAGAACAACTGACTATATACACTCTGTTTATCAAAATGTTGTTTGTTAGTTCACTTGTGAAGATTTTTGTTTTCTTTACATTGACCTGTAATCCATACTGAAGGCTGTAATCTTTGATCTTCTTCTCTTGATCTTAGCCAAAAAGTCAAGAAGCCATTCTTTGACCTTCATCAGCAAGTGCTTTAGGTCCTCCTCACTTTCAGCAAGTAAAGTTAGGTCTCCTGCTTATCTCATACTGTTAATAAGCTTTCTCACATTCTTTTTAGTGAATCCAACTCCCCTGGTTATTTGTTCAATATAATTATTGAAAAAATATGGTGAGAGGTGACACCTGCTTTTCTTCAGCTAAAACCATGCAGTATCCCCTTCTGTGAATTCTATATATAAAAACTCAGTGCCATAGAGTCGATAGTGATTCCTAGCAAAGCTTTGGAAAGGATAGAACTATCTCTGTGAGTTTCTGAGACCATAGCTTTTACAAAGAGCAGACAGTCCTTTCTTCTGAAAGTCTATGTTTACAAGTATGCTCTTCAAAAGCCCAATTCAGTGTCCTGAATTCTCATTTTTCCCAATATTATCCATCGTTTGTTTTGATCTGTGAGATACCATTCCTTAGTGTCAATAAAACACAACTAAACATCATTCATATATTCTCTGTTTTTAATCAAGATCCATCAGACATGACAATGATATCACACATCCCAGACTCTCTTCTGGAATCTGGTTTGAATTGAATAACTCCCTGTCAATGTACTGCCATAATCATCTCAAGTTATCTTCAGCAATATTTTATTTGTATGCTATAATAATGATATTGTTCTATAATTGCTGAACCCTGCTGGATCACTTTACTTTGGGATGGACAAAAATATAGATCTTTTCCCAGTCTTTTGGACCAGTTGTTATCTTCCAGATTTGTTAGCATAGACAAATGTACGCTCAAGTTCTTCATCAGCTTGTGGAGGCATTTCAGATGGTATTTCTGATCAAATCCTGGAGTTGCTCTTGCCTTTAGTGCATCTTGGACTTCTGCAACATCATTGAGTCTTGAACATATGCTACCTGTTGAAATACACATTCATTTATAAAGTTATTTTTTATTCTAGTGACACTGAATATTTTTCTGTCTTCCTGCACTGTTTAATCGTTTTCCCATTGAATCCTTATTGCAATTTGAGGATTGTATTTTTTATTCAGTTCTTTTAAACAAATACCGTGTCCTTTCTTTATGGTTTTCTAACTTAGGTCTTAGCACTTTTTTATTATAATACTTTGAAATTCTTTTTTGCTTTAGGTATTCTCTACTGAAGAGAAAGTTTCAGAGAGTTTTCTAACCTTTAATAAGGCATTTTCTTACTTCTTGTGTTTTTGAATATCATTTTGTTTTCTTCATGTATAATGTTTTTGATGTCGTTAGGGTCATCTGTTCTTCTGTCACTAGTGTCCAATGTGCCAAATCTGTTCTTGAAATGATCTTTAAATTCAGGTTGGATATACTCTAAATTCAGGTTGGATATACTCATTTTTCATTCTTATGTACATGTTTTAAATTTTTCAGTATCAAGCTGAATTTGCCTGTTAGCAATTTGTGGTCTGAGATAGTTCAAGTTTACTGTGCCAAGCTGACTGATAAACACATGTGGAATTGATTGAAGTGCAGGTAGATTAATGGCTTGGTGAGCCTCGTCTTTCTAGTTCTTGGGTCTCTTGCTTTCTGATGGTTGGATAAGGATGCACTTGCCTTATCCAGTTCCCTGCTAAAGCTGGCAGGGCTCACTTCCTGCAAGACATCCCTATCCCAGTGCAATTGTGGGTCAGATTCACCTTTATCCTCAAAGTTTCATCTATACTTAAAACTTTGAAAAGATCTTGTTTATCTTTTGATTGTTGCCTCTCTGAGATTTGATTGCATATCCAAGTAAAATGGAATACTTGAGCTTTTCAATCTTTTGTCTGTGTAGTATGATGTTTTTCGCTCCAGTTGTGGCAATCTTTTGTTTTTTTATGTGGAGGGGTAATACATACAGGAATCTATAGTCTTTGATCTGTATGGATATATATTTTAAGCTTTCTTCAGCAAACACAACCATGATATTTGTATATTTCAGGCAGTTAATGAGACATTCCCCATTCTTGATGCTGAGTTCTTAGATATTTTAACACCCGCAAAACTATGTGCTTATGTAGACTTCTGATTTTTGCCATTAAAAAACATAACTTTCATCAAGTTGGAATATTTAACATGTTTCAAGGAGGTAAAAATAGCTTAAATGCTCTTGTCAGAATCAATTTTATGGATAGATAACCTATGCCATCTAACATAGTCTGTGCTTTGAAAGGCCCCTATGCTTGATTTAGTGTTCTGCTCTACCTAGCTGGAATATTCTTTCTCTCTCACACATATACACACACATTCACATATATTTTAACAAAGACTCTGTTACCTCTTTTCCACTGATTGTTATGAATTCTATCTTGCATCTTGTTCTTGTTATGCTTAATAGAGATTTATTGCTATCATTTATTCATTTTATTTTTAAAAGCTGTCCATTGCTTTCATAGCAAAGGCATATTTTTGCATAGTTATTTCTATAAGCTATTTCTATAATAACAAACAATTTGAATTGACCCCAGACCTGACTTACAAAGAAGGAAAATGTTATAGTTTTCATTAAGATTTATTAGTCTTGGAGAAATTTTACAATTTACAATCATTTCAGAAGTTTCTCCATTAATTATCTATAAGGCTCAGTGGTGAGCTGCTATCTTAAATACTATCCCAACTTTGAGACACTATTAAACTTTTGTACATGAATGTAACTGGAGACCCATACACTTAAGGGAAGAAGAATGGGGCATATGAAATATTTGAAGAAGTAATTACATAGAATTTTCCAAGGTTCCTTAGATATAACAAACCACAGATGCAAAATTATCAAAGAATTCAAACAGAATAATAATTTTAAAAGAATGGCAAAGCAGAAAAGGTAAGTCATCCTTAAACTGCTGGGAAGAAAACCAAGATCATGAGAGTAGCAGAGACTAGAGAAACATTGCATGCATGTCAAGAGATAAAACTAGGAGTCATAGTACATTTTATTTCCAGGACCTATTCAAGTTATAAAGAACATGGTGAAGCATCATGAAGTCTGGGAGAAAACTGAAATTGCCACACAGAGTTCTGTAGCAAATAAAATCTGTTTAAATAGTGTAGACCAGAGACTAGTGGGACACCCAATTCAATGTTGGTAGATCTGACTATAGCAAATGCTATAATTTCTTCAGAAACGAAATAGAGAACAAGAATTTTCTATTCCAATCTACAAAAGTAATAACAACATAGTAAAAGAATGGGTGAACATAAAACAGTTTCACTGTTTTAATCCTTTAAAAATGAATGTTTTATTAAATTGGTGGAGATATAAAAAAATCAAAGCAATGAGTGAGATGGTGGAAATGAAACTGGAAAGCTTTTTTCATCTATTTGTTTGTTTATTTAAAGAGAAGGATGTTTATTATACTGACATGTGGCCACTGGGTAATCATTAAATATTAATTTTCAAAAAGAGGAATTGTAGGGTTGAGCCCCAGTGGCGTAGTGATTGTGCGCGGGAGTGCGGCCCACTGGGATGGAGGTTCAATTCCGGCTCCCAGGAGCAAAGGCTGGGCCTCCTACTCCTACCACCTGAGGGCAGTGATGCCTAAAAAAAAAAAAAAAGAGGAATTGTAATACAATTACATTTTGCACAAGAAGACTATAAAAATTTTACTTTGGCTATGCCTTAAAAGAGAAATTTAAACATCAATGAGTAAGGATTTTCCTTATAAAATTGAAATTCACTTATCAGTTGTTATAAAATGTTATAGAATATAATGTGATATTGTGACATAATATTATTAAAATACTACACAGAAACTGAATATTTTTATAAATTGAGAAGTTTTAATACTAGAAGACATAGTAATCAGATTGCTTTAATTGTATAATACTTTTTTGGGGTGAAACTGGAAAGTTTTAGTCTGAGTGCTAAGTGAGGTGATAGTATTTGAATACAGACTGTAAGTGAAATAAAGATATAGATATATTCTCTATAGGAAATGTACCAAAATAAAAGATGGTGGTATACCTTGAAACCCAGTAGGGAGATAACATTGAATCATAAAATATGTAACTAATGAAAAGCATTGCAAGTTAACAGGAAAAACATTGATGGGATAAATAAAAAAATCCAAACAAGATGAGTATATGACCAGCATTGTGATAATAATATCAAATAAAATTCATTTGAATACTCCATTTAATATCAGAGACTGCTAGGTTGTATACAAAGTATAACTATATTATATAGTTATAATAAATGCACATTAAATATAAATATATAGCACACATAAAAATGAATGGTTGCAAAAGGTGCATCATGCTAAAACACACCAGATAAAGCTGAAGTGGTTAAATTAAATAGCAAACTAGGCCTTAGAAAAAGGGGTTTTACTAAAGATAAAGAACATTCAATAATGATAAAAGACTCAAATTATCAATAAAGAAAATAAACCCAACTGTGTTTACATTTAATAGCAAGGCTTCAATATTTAAAGTGTTGGCTTCATCCCATCCATCATCCCTGTTTATATCATATCAACGATGCTATTTACATGCCTACAAGAATTGAACTGAAGAGAGAATTGATCTTTATTAGGAGAAAAAAGTTGGTAATGAGCCAAGATTAATGAAATATTATGATACCATCAACATTTGACATGGTCAAAGGCAAGTAAGTAATTATGGAGAATTTCCCAGACAATCTGTCTTTGATCCCTTACTTAGTCTTTTGTGATTTGAGACAATCGTTCACCACAGGATGATGAAGGTCATTGACAAAAAGGCTGCTGGAGCTGCCATGATTTCACATCGTGCCCTATAATCTTGTAAAGCTAGATTATTATTATCTGCAATTTCTGCTTCCCTAGTCTTAGGCAATGGTTGAGAACAATTCAAACTGTGCTTCTAAATTGACTATTTAAGTTGGATACCAAAAAGGACTAGTTAATGAAAAAAGTAAATTGTAAGCAGTCCAAAATAGAGCTATTTTATGGATGATTTGTTTTCTGTTAGTCTTAACATATTCATTTAATTTGGTAATCTAAAAGCCCCCAAGCCCTGCTATTTTCTTCATTCTGTCTTCTCCTCTGTTTGCCCTTGAGATCTCAAAATGTGGGTAGCTGAGGAAGCCTGTTCCTCGGCAGTTTTCCAACAGGGTCATCAGTGTGTCACGGGAATTTTAGGCAATTAAGAGAGACGAAAATGTGAAGAGTAATGAAGTGACCAAAGAGAGCTCTGCTTCCCAATGGCCAATTAGTGGGGTGAACAACCATACTGATGGTTGGTTCCTGCTCTGACACACCTCAACTTTAAGGTAATATTTTCCCCATACTGCACAAAGGCTAAGGAGTTCTGGTAGAGTAGTAGCTAGGGTGGCTGTGTTGTTCTGTGTTGACTAAAGAAACCCATCAAGAGATGCTCATATGTGTATAAGAGAAAGCTTTATATCAAAGAGCAATTGTACATTGAGGAAGCATCACTCTTCAGTCCAGATCAAGTCCACAACCCCAATATTACCCTATATGTCAATACTAGAGGAATACAAGTTCTTTTTTAGACTCACACAACCATGCAATGATGCTGAAGGCAGGAAGATCACTGGCCAGTGCATGGAAAGTCTTGTGGATTCCGTGGTGATGGAAGCATCTCAGCGCTGGCGTGGGTCTCCATATGGAGCTTCCAGATCTAGGGTTTGGCAGCAGCAGTGTAGTTCCATGTGGCTTATTAGCAAGAAGACGAACACAGAGAGTATCCTGCATCCACGAAGGAATACAGGAGTTCCTAGAGTCCTTAGGAGAAGATCATGCCCACACAGAGGCTTCATTGTCCATGGCTTCACTGATAGGCTAGACTCCACCCATTCACAAGTTCACAGGAGATTATGTATTGCCACAGTTGCTAACTGTTACATTAGCAATTTGAAACCATCAACTGTTTCATGGGATAAAGATGAAACGTTCTACTCCTGTCAAGATTTAGAGTCTTAGAAACCCACACAGCAATTCTACTATAGAGTGACTCTGAGCCAAACTGA
>PVJH01015624.1:20410-52960 GCA_004026705.1 Nesogale talazaci | reverse complement strand
TCCTCTAGAGCAGCGGGTGGTGCTGAAGTACACAGAAGTGTTGTTAGGTGCATTGAGTCAATGATCCCTGTGAACTGGCCCTTTGGGTTTTGGGGGCTGTAAATTGTTATGGGGACAGGAAGGCTCATTGGTATCACGCAGCGCACCTAGTGTGTTCAAACTGCTGACGTTCCACTCAGCAGCCCAACGTATCACCTACAAATCCAGCGTGGCTCCCCGGGCTCTGTGGCCCACAGCTCCCATGCCAATCCTGATTCATAACGAGCCCGCAGAACAGAGGACGGCCCCTTTTGGTTTCTGGGACGGTACATCTGTATGGAAGTAGAAAAGTCTTACCCTTCTCCCTTGGAGAGCCTGGCGGGTTTGAACAGCTGACCCTGGGGGAAACTAATACGCTACCAGGGCTCCTAACGGCGCCCCTCCAAAATACCCCTGTCTGCACTGAGTGGATTCCAACTCCCAGGGACCCGAGAGGGCAGGGCAGAACCATCCCTGAAGATTTCCAGGGCTGTAACTCTTTTTTTTTTTTAGGTTCAGAATACTTTCTTTTTTTATATCATTTCATTGAGGGCTCATACATCGTTTCTCACGATACATAAATACATATATTGTGCCACGCTTCTTCATATGCCTGCTGCTGCCAGCGTTCTCAGAACCCCCACCTTTCCACCCGAGCCCCTGACATCAGTCTCCCATCCCTTCCCCTCCGTCATTGCTCCCCACTTCCCCACCCACCCTCAGTACTGTATAGATTATTATTGTTTTATCGTAACTGACACTGCCCGATGTCTCCCCTCTCTCTCCCAATGTCTGTCCCCCCCGGGTAGGAGGTTATGTGCAAATCCCCAAAGTTGGCTCCCCCTCTCTACCCTACTTTTCCTCCACCCATCCAGTGGCTCCACTCCTCCTACGGGCTTAGCCTGTAACTCTTTATGGGAGTTAAAAAATCCTGTCCTTCTTCCACTGAGCATCTGGTAGTTTTGAATTGCTAACCTTGCAGTTAGCCGCTCAACGCATAACCACTATGCCACCAGGGTTACACAGCAGGCCCCAAATAAGCTTCCTTCAGAGAAACACCTGTGCCACCTAGAAATCCCAGTACAGTTACAAATGACAACACTGATCTTTGGCCAGTACTGTCATACACATAAACAGATATTCTGTGCCATTTGGGGGGGAAATCCAATTCTGACAGAAGGAAATGGGAATTATATCTCAGCGGAGATGAAACTGCCTTCGTTTGGGCCTGTAGGGAATAAAGGGAAATTGGACACCTGTTTCCTAAATGACCATTATAGTGCAAGGTATCAACCCAAACTTTGGGGTAAACTACGATCACCCTTAAAGGAAAGTACCATACAAAGATCAGAAACCAGCAAAACCGGGTTGTGTTGACCCACTCAGGTGAAGGTCAAGAAGAGTAACCTTCTCTAAGGACTACCTAATTACAGCAGTATTCCCATTGCCATCTGACAAGACCAAGATATGAGACTGAAGAGCATAATTAGGACACCAGAATCCCAAGATCTCTATGACCCTGATGCTGTAACGCTCTGGGAGCAACCTTGAGGTCAGCCCCCCATCGCACAACCACGACAAGAGACCTGGTGCTGTAGCAGTGTTGGGTGGCAATCCACAAGGGTCAACAGTTCGAAGCCACCAACCACTTCTCGTGAGAAAGACGTAGCTCTCTACTCCTGTAAACAGGAAACTGTCCCACGGGGTCACTTTTAGTCAGCATCAATTTCATGCCAGTGAGTTCGGTTTGGGGTGTGCCACTGATATTGGATTTAAAGTCAAATATGCAGGATACTAAGTGGCCCCAAGGGCAATGACAATTAGTGTTCCAGTTCGGATTTCAAAGATGGTGCTGGGAGAAGTCGGTGCAGTCTGCCGGGGTCCGCCTGAACCAGGAGGGCTGAGATGTGCTGGAAGCAGCGAATCTGCTTTTGTGGGGACCCCACACCCCCCCCCCCCAGAAGCTGAAGGAATGGTGAAGTGCTAAAACTAGTCTTTCAGGAATCCGTGATCGTTGGGATTAAAGGATCCATGAGTTTGCCCACCTTACAATGCCTAAAACAATATGCAACCCCACCCTTCACTTATAAGGCGCCTCAAGTTCTCCAATTGCTCCCCGTCCTCCTTGGGAAGAAGGGAACATGAGGATATCGTTTCCTGCTTCACCCCCAACAGGCCCGGCATCAGGTGGGGGCTAAAAATAGGGTGCCAACGAAGTGCACAGAGAGGGAGGGATCTGACAGTCTGACCCGCTCAGGCCCTCACACTGCGGACCGGAGGTTGGGCGGGCACCGCAGTGGAGGCGACGAAGGGACAAGGAGACCCCGGGGAAACAGAAGGTGGCCAACATCACCTGCCGCTTGTTCATCCGCCGCACATCGTCCAAAAAGTCTAGAGACAGCATGATGGGGCCGGAGAGCGGGAGGCGGGCCGGAGGCCGGGCGCGATGTGACCGGCAAGAGGAGCAGCGGGTGCACGGGGCGAGCTCACTCACGCTAGACAGGGCTCCCACTGCCCGCCCCCCCACCACGGCGTCCGCGCTTCCGCTTCCGGGGCTAGCACCGGCGGGGCCACGCCCCCTTTCCCGCGGAGCGCAGACAAAGGGCTTCGCCACCCTCCCGGTTCAGCCCCGGGACTTGGCCTCGCGCTCGAAGCGCACACCCGCTCTGGCTCAGCCCGGTGGGGACCCGCGGGAGCCCACTCCCACCCCACCCCCCAGCTCCGTCCCACAGCCCTTCCCGGAAGCGGTGATCCCGGGTTAGCTGAGGTGGTTGCTCTTTAACCTCCTGAAGGCGGGCCCTCCTGGACGCCGGGCCAATCGCGAGCGGCCTCTCCGGTGGGAGCGCGCTGGCGCCGCCTCGGCGTGAGTCGCGCGTGCCGGCGGCGGCGCGGCGGCGCGCTTGGGCGTGGCGCTGGACGCGTCACCACTCAGGTCCCGGGCACGTCTCCCGCGCGCCCCTCCGGGCTCATCGGATGGGGGTGAAGGCTAGGTGAGCTATCCCAAACTCTGAGTCTTCCAACAATTGATAGTGCCTGCGAGAGACCATGTGTTCCCCTTAGGAAAACCACCGACCAGTGCAGCAGTGCGATAAGACCGCCGGCGTCTTATCAGAGTCGTCCGGAAATCGAGTCCGCTAACCCGATTTGATTGCGTCTTAAACGCCTCTCTGCTGGTTTTGCTTGCCTGCGCTCCCCTAAAGAACCCTCTCTTCTGTTGGGTCAGTCTCTGTTTCGGCAGCGTTTGACGTGACTGTTCGAAACCCCTACTTCCAAACGGGGGCCAGAGCTTGCTGTGATTTCTTTTCGAAACTATAGTTCAGCGCGCATTAGGAGCAGCTGAGTGAAAGGCATACTGAAACGCCCTGTTCTAGCATTGCAATTCTTCAGTAAATCTAAAGTGCTTTTAAAATTAAGATATTTATTGGAGGATGGGTATGATTAAAAGCAACACCACAGGGCTGAGCCCCGGTGGCGCAGTGGTTGTGCGCGGGACTGCGGCCCACTGGGACGGAGGTTCAATTCCAGCTCCACGGAGCAAAGGCTGGGCCTCCTACTCCCACCGCCGGAGAGCAGTGATGCCCAAAAAAAGAAAAAAAAAGAAAAAAAAGCAACCACACGATACAAAATTGCCAAGTGCAAACCATTGAGAAATAGATAACAACAAAAAAAAAGTGGTATTCCACATCCAGGGTATTGTTTAACAATAAAAAAGAATAAAGTACTTGTACTTTACTTGTACAACGTGGATAGTCCTTGTGAGAGAAGTCAGTCAAAAAAGATCATTTATTGTATGATTCTACTCAGGCAAAATGTCCCAAATAGGTAAATCTATAAAGAAAAAAAGCAATGGATGGTACAAAACAAAAACTACCGGTCTCTATTCACATCAAAAGAAAAATTAATGTGATCCTTCCCCTTTCCTTGCACCAGCATGTCACCTGTGAAGACCTTGAACCTCAAGGCCACATTGGTCTGAGCCCAGGTGGCCCTGATTGTCAACAGGAGTGAGGTGTGGAAGTGGCAGGACATGCTGAGAACCAAGCTGGGGCTCAAGGGCACCATGAAGATGCTTGTTTCTGGTGCTGGAGACATTAAGCTTTCTAAAGACGGCAATATGCTGCTTCATGAAATGCAAAATCAACACCCAACAAGCCCCCTTAATAGCATAGTTCATGATGATGGCAGGACCAGCATTCTGTTCATCAGGGATCTGCTGAAGCAGGCTGGCCCCTACATTTCTGCAGGACTGCATCCCAAATAATAACTGTAGCTTTTGAGGTGGCAAAGAAAAAGACCCTTCCACTTTTTAAATAAATCAAAGTCAGCAAGTTGGGCAGAGAGACTCTAAGAGATGTGGCCAGGACATTGCTGCCCACCAGAATCCACACACAGCTTGCTGATGGCCTAACAGTGGCTGTAGTGGACTCCATTCTGGCCATTAAAAAACGTGAGGAACCCACTGACCTTTTCATGGTTAGCAATCAGGAAGATAAGACATAAATCAGAAACAATTACAAGCTTAATTGGGCTTTTTCTTGATCATGGAGCCCAGAATCCTGATATGAAGAAAAGAAGGTATGTATATCAGCACCAGTAGTGTATGTATCCTTAAGATAGGAAGGAAAAAAAGTGAACTCTGGCTTCTTTTACAAGAGTGCAGAAAAATGGGAGAAACTCATCAAAGCTTAAAGAAAATTCACCAACAAGGGAAGAATTCACTGAATATAGAGCTGAAGAAGAAAGTCTGTGGTGATTCCAATAGGATTTGTCATCATTCACCAAAAGGGAATTGACGTCTTGCCCTTGGATACCCTGGCAAAGGAAGAAAACACTTTGGAGAGGTTGACCCTCACCTGTGTTAAGTGACTTAGCCTTCTTTAGAAGACTTGAGTCCTGACTGCCTGGGACATGCAGGCCTATTCTAGAATACATGCCAGAAGAAGAGAAGTGCACCTTCATGAACAAATGCAATAGCCCATGCTGATCAAATGTCCAAAGAAGCACACCCTTACTCAAATAAAATCAAAGATTCTGTCTGAGGTGGGTTGAGGTCCGTCAAAAATTGATGGTGGTTCTGTGGTTCTGGGGATTGCAGCAGTGGAAAGTAGCTATGACAGAAGTTTAATGAAGCATAAGCCCAGCACCAAGGGCAGGGCCCATCTAGCGTTCAGATGTTTGCCAATGTGCTGCTTGTTAAATCACAGTTCTTATTCAGAATACAGGTTCTGACCTTTGTTTAGAAAACACTAGCAAAAGTTCGGCGAAGCATTCAGAATCTGATCACCATGTGAGTAATGGACTTGAATTTAGATGGGCCAATAGTGACAGCTGAGTGGGTGTGGGGGACAAGTATGTAAAGAAACAATTCCCACACTCCTGCACTGTGATTGTCACCAGCCTTCTCCTGGTGGATGAGGTTGTAGAAGCTGGGTTGCCTCTGAAAGGCTGAGCTGAAATACTGTCTGAATCGTGGAAGATTCTACAGAATGATCCTAAGAACATAGAAGTAGGATTTTTGTCCAAGCTAAAAATGATCCAAAAGGAATTTTATCTTCCTATACTGAAACAGGAGATTATGGTCACTTAAATTCTGAATGTTTTAAATTATAACTACAGTATTTACAAAGGTGTCCTAAAGTGTACACAGAGCAGGTTCTTTCCATACACTGAAAGAGTGGTTTTTCTTTATCTGGCAGTGGTCTCTAGTACATGTTAGATAAGCATACATTATCTACCTTGTTAATAAGTATGTCTTCAAAAGCAAAAAATGAGAGAACTAACAGCCCATGCAAACCACAGCCTTCTCTTAACCGGAAACCAGGAGAACAAGATGGTGCCCCACTGGTACTATCCACTATTCTGACTAGGGACACAATAGGAAGTCCTGGGTAGCATGAGAGGAAAATGTAGAACAAAATAAAACTTTGTTTAAAAAATCTACAGTCTAGAGAAACCGCTAGAATTAGTGGACCTACATGGTCTAGAGAAACCGCTAACACTCTTAGACTTTGAACTTGGATGTAAAGCTACTTCTGTAGGTCACTTTTTTTTTTGGGGGGGGGGGGACATCACTGCTCTCCGGTGGTGGGAGTAGGAGGCCCAGCCCCACTGCTGGAATTGAACCTCCATCCCAGTGGGCCACAGTCCCGGGCACAACCACTATACCACCGGGGCTCAGCCCTGTAGGTCACTTTTCAACCAAGTTAACTGTCTTATAAAATAAACAATATCACCCTTAATTAACTAATGGATTAATGTGATCCCTTAACTACATGAAATCAATTTGTCAACATTTTCCCAAAAGCATAAATGAGAAAGCAAGGAGGGAAAGCAAAGCTGGAACAATAAGAACAGAATGGAAATAATGAGAACTTCGACACATTGTAAAAATTGTAACCAAGGGCACAACAGTTTGTATAGAGGGGAATCTTAATTTGTTGTGTACACTTTCATCTAAAACAATAACTTTTGGGGCTGAGTCCCGGTAGCGTAGTGGGTGAGTGCAGGACTGTGGCAAACTAACTTGATGGTTCAAATCCAGCAGCAGCTTTCTAAGAGCAAGGCTGGGCCTCCCACTCCCACCAGAAAGCAGTGAAGCCTTAAAAAAAAACCCTGCTAAAACAATAACTTTTTTGGGGGGGGGGAGGGGGGAGGATCACTGCCCTCTGGTGGGAGTGGAAGGAACAGCCTTGCTCCTGGAGAGCTGCTCCTGGATTTGAACCCCCAACCCAGTGGATTGCAGTCCTACATACAACCACTACGCCACCGGGGCTCAGCCCAACAGTAACTTTTTTTTTTTTAAAGCTGTGCTTGCCTAGAGCCAGGAGAATGAGAAGAAATGGGAAGATGACTGCTAACAGGCACAGAGTTTTTTGGAGTGGGGGTGAGCAAAATGTTCTAGCATTAAATACATAGTGGCAAAACCATGTGTCGGCATTAAAAGTAATTGAATTGTACACTATAAATGCACGACTTGTGTAGTATATAAATTATATCTCGGGGCTGAGCCCCGGTGGCGTAAGTGGTTGAGTGCGGGACTGTGGCCCGCGGACTTGGCAGTTCAAATCCAGCGGGGGCTCTCAGGAGCAGCGCTGGGTAGCTCCCACAACCACCAGAGAGCAGTGGTTTATAAATTTAAAAAATTTTTTAAATAAATTTTTAAAAAATTGTATCTCGGGGCTGAGCCCCGGTGGCGTAGTGGTTGTGCGCGGGACTGCGGCCCACTGGGACGAAGGTTCAATTCCAGCAGTGGGGCTGGGCCTCCTACTCCCACCACCGGAGAGCAGTGATGCCCCCCCCCCCAAAAAAAAAAAAACAAATTATATCTCAATACAGTCATTAATCATTCATCTGTCAGTGTGTCTGACTGAAGATTTGTTTGTTGCTGTGATGCTAGAAGCAATGTCACCAGTATTTAAAATATTGGCAGGATCATCCCACGTGAGTTGGTTCCAGCAAATCATCCAGACTAAGAACAAACTAGGAAGAAATAGGAATTCACTTCTGAGAGATTAGCAACTGAAAATAGCGGCAGAATTTTGTCTGATAGAATGTACAAATGTGCCTGATGTTAGCATTGTTATAAGAGGTGTAAGAGTCCTCAATAAATTGATTTAATTTTAAAAATAGTAAAAAAAAATAAAAAATAAGAATGTCTGATAGAGTACTTGAAGATGAGCCCCTCATATTGGAAAGCAATCACCTTAAATAGAATCAACTGGGCTGAGCCCTGGTGGCATAGTGGCTGAGTGCGGGACTGCAGGCCACTGGCTTGGTGGTTCAAATTCAGCAGCAGCTCTCCAGGAGCAAGGCTGGCCTCCCACTCCCACCAGAGGGCAGTGATGCCCCCCTCTAAAAAAACAGAGTCAACTATAATGATTTGAAGAGAGTAAAGCTTTGGGCCCTTCATGTGTTGATGAGGCACAACTGAAAATTAGAACAGCTGTAAATGTTCGTGACATGAAACAAAGTATGAATCTAGGGAAATTGAGATCGAATGTACATAGCTAAATATTTTAGACATTAGTGAGCTGAAATGAACTGGTATTGGCCATTTTGAGTCAGGTAAACTTATGACTTACTATGCTGGGAATGACAAATTCAATAGAAATGGCATCACACTCATCAAAAATTTGTTTCCAAGATCTCGCTTGAAGTACAATGCTACCAGTGATAGGATAATATCTACACACCTGCAAGGAAGATCAGTTAATACTACTGTTATTCAAATGTAAGGACCAACCACTAACACTTGGTGTTAGTCTGGGTAGATTAGAAGAACAAATCTAGAGAGACTCATGTATAAAAAGAGGTTTATACATAAGACTAGTTGACTATTGAGTCCAGTCCAAGACCATAACTCTGATATTAGCCCATAAATCTGATACCAATCTATAAGGTCCTCTTCAGACTTACAAAGCACATGCAATGATGCCAAATGCAGGACAATCACAGGCCAGTGGGTAGAAAGTCTTTGGATCCAGTGGCGTTGTAAGCATCTCAGTGCTGACAGGGGTCTCTACATGGCTTCTCCAGCTTCAGAAGTCTGGTTGCATCAGGGTAGGTCCATGTGGCTTCTCCAGCTTAGGGCACTAGCATAGTTCCCTATGTCTTGTCAACTGCAATGTCTCCCAGAGAGTGAACAGAGAGAAGTGTCTCCCGCCTCCAAAGTGGAAATACCAGATATCCCAGAATTCTCAGGAGGAGACCTTGCCCACATAGAAGTCTCATTGGCTATGTTCCATTTGACAGATTAGACTCCGTCCATTTACTCTTAACCTTCTCAAGTTCCAATTGACACCAGATTATGTAACTACCACACTAATGATGAAGAAATTGAAGAATTCTGCACATTTCTGTCTGAAATTGATTAAACATGCAATTGATCCATTGATAATTGTCAATTGGAGTGCAAAAGTTGGAAACAAAAATGAAGGAACAATAGTTGGAAAATATGGCCTTGGTAATGAAAATGAAGCTGAAGAACACTTAATAGAATTTTGCAAGATCAACTTCTTCACTGAAAATACTGTTTTCAGCAACATAAACAGTGACTATATACGTGGACTTCACCAGATTAAAATCGCAAAAATAAAATTGACTGTATCTGTGGGACGAGACGGGGAAGCTCAATCTCAACAGCCAAAGTAAGGCTGGGGTCAACTGTGAACAGAGCATCAGGTGATCCTATGCAAGCTCACATTGAAGCAGAAAAAGTTGAAACAAGTCCACAAGAGCCAAAATTCAACCTTGAGTATATTCCACCTGAAGTTCAGGAACACTAATGACAGAAGCCTGAATAAGCTGTGGGATGATAGCAAGAACATCATACATGAAGAAAGCAAAAGGTCATTTAAAATGATAGGAAAGAAAAAAAAAGTCCAAAGAGAATGTCAAAAGAGACTCAGAAATTTACTCTTGATTTTAGAGTTGTTTAAGAAAATGGAAGAAATGATGAAGGAAAGAGAGGAACAGAAAATTTCAAAGGGCTGCTCAAGAAAACAAAGAAATATTTTAATGAAATGTACAAAGACCTGGAGTTTAAAAAGGAAGAACCACCTAAGCATATCTCAAGCTAAAAAAACGGGGGGGAAAAATCACCCCCAAAACCCAAGTTTCAAATTTCACTATTGAAGGATTCCATGAGCAAATTGAGAGATGCAGAGAACATCAAAAGAAGATGGAGGGCTGAGCCCTGGTGGCGTAGTGGTTGTGTGCGGGACTGCGGCCCACTGGGACGGAGGTTCAATTCCAGCAGTGGGGCTGGGCCTCCTACTCCCAACACCGGAGAGCAGTGATGCCCCAAAAACCAAAAAAAAGAAGATGAATGGAGTACACAGAGTCACTTTAAAAAAGAATTGGTCAACATTCTACTATTTCAAGGCATAACAATTGATCAAGAGCCAATGGCATTGAAAGAAGAATGTCAAGAGACACAGCATTAGGGAAAAGCAACGTTTCAGGAACTGATGACATACCAATTGAAAAGTTTCAACAAGTAGATGAAGCACTAAAAGTGCTTTGGAAGACAACTATCTCACCCACTGACTGGAAGATAACCATCCACATTCATGCCCACTCCAAATATAAGGGACCATCAGAATGTAGAAATGAATGCACAATATCATTAACATCATATGCAAGTAAAATTTTGCTGAAGATCCTTCAACCATAGTTTTAGCAATACATTGACAAAGAGCTGCTTGAAATTTAAGCCAAACTCAAAAGACAATTTGGCATGGGAATTCACACTGTTAGATGGGTCTTGGCTGAAAGTAGAGAATACCAGAAAGATGATTATTTGTGTTTCATTGACTAGGCAAAGGCATTTGCCTGTGTAGATCATAAGAAACAATGAATAGCACAGATTCTGAGAGTTCGAGAACACTTAATTGTGTCATGTGGAACCTACACACAGTCCAAGAGGCAGTCCTTGAGACAGAATAAGGGAGTACTGCCTAATTTAAAATCAGCAAAGGTACATCAGAGTTGGAGTCTTTCACTATACTTATTCAGTCTGTGTCCTGGGCAAATAATCTGAGGAGCCTGACTATATGAAGAAGGATCAAAGGAAGGTTTGCTAACGACCTACAATATGTAGATGACACAAGTTTGTTTGCTGAAAGTCAGGAGGTATTGAAACACTTATGGGTAATGATAAACACAGCTTTCAATGTGGATTGCAACGCAATGTAAACAAAACAAAAATCTCCACACGTGGGCCACTAAGTAACAGCATGATAAGCAGAGAAAAGACTGAGCTTTTACTCACATCTACCATCCACACTCATGAAAGCAGCTAGTCAAGAAATCAAATTCCTTATCGCATTGGGCAAATCTGTTGCCCAAAGTCTCTTCAAAATGTTGAAGAGCAAAGGTGTCATTTTGAAAATACACCTGACCCAACCCAGAGTATTTTCTGCCACCTCGTTTGTGAAAATGTGAAAGCTGGGATAATGGATAAGGAAAGCTAGAGAAGAATTAAAGCATTTAATTAATTGGTGAAGATTATCAAACGTACTATGAACTGCCAGAAGAACAAATAAATCTGTCTTGGAGGAAGTACAGCAGGATGTTCCTTAGAAGTGGGTATGACAAGATTTTCATCTCATACTTTGAATATGTTATCCAAAGGGAGCAGTTTCTGGACAAAGGACATCATGCTTGGTAAAAAAGAAGGCTGCACCAATGGACTGAAATGCAGTTCTTGATGATAGTGAGATGTATTTCAGTCTGTTCTACATAGACTTCCCAATGGTAGGAAATTGATGACACCCAACAGTAACAACAGCAAAGCTATTATAAAAATTAAACCAAGGCTGAGCCCCAGTGGCATAGTGGTTGTGTGCGGGACTGTGGCCCACTGGGTTAGTGGTTCAAATCCAGCAGCAGCTCTCCAGGAGCAAGGCTGTGCCTCCTACTCCCACTAGAGGGCAGTGGTGCCCCCCCCCAAATTAAACCAATAGTGTCTTGTTCACTATTAAATCCCAGTACCAAGCACACCATCTGGCACATATGAAGGGGCTTTAATCCTTTGTAGGGAAATCATTATCTTTTTAAAAAATCTTTTTTATTGTGAACGAGGTGGAGGTTTACAGAGCACATCATTAGTCTTACATTCAATAATTCACATTCAATTATCCATACTCGTTTTGTTTCAGTCCTTCAACGGGCCATCATATCATTTCACTTTTCCCTGTTTTGCTTGGGTCATGGTTGGTTGGTTATGTTTCTCCTTTCCTAATTCTTCGAGCTCTGTCTTTGGTTAAAATTTACTCTTTGACCTTAAATGATTGGTTATTTTACCACAGGGTTCATGCAGTGCCTGGACATGTGATTAAGAGTCAAAGTCTCAGGGTTCTTTCCTGTCTCTACCTGACCAATAAGCCTGTCTCTAATGATTTTGACTTTTAGCCCACATTTTTTTTCTCCTATTCTATCCAGGACCTTCGAATGTGATCATTGAGAGCAGTTGGGAGTGGCAGTCAAGCACCCTGTGGTTCTTCTGGCTTCAGAGTTGTGGAAACTGATGTTTGCATGTTCCATTCATTCATCGGACCAGTTGTTTCCACATGTCTTTCCATTTTCACCACAAAAGTTCCATTTTCTTTTCATCTCATTTTTACATGGACTTTTAAAAGTCTCCTCATATATTTCAATTGCCCTGGGCATCCCATCCTTATTGAATTACAAATAATTTCTAGTTAAAAAGTCTGTGAGGAAAAAAAAAAAAGTCTGTGAGGAAAAATGTACATACCATACTCCATCAGGGCTGGCACTTGTTCCTCCTTATCTACTTCTCTACCTACTTCCAACCCTCAATAACAGTGTCTGACACATAACAGATCTTCAACACATATGTGGTTTTTTTGTTTTGTTTTGTTTTGTTTTGTTTTTTGGGCATCACTGCCCTCTGGTGGTGGGAGTAGGAGGCCCAGCCTTTCCTCCTCTGGAACCGCTGCTGGAATTGAACCTCCATCCCAGCGGGCCGCAGTCCCGTGCACAACCACCACGCCACCGGGGCTCAGCTGTGTGGTTTTTTTCCCCCAATGTTGTATATAAGTTCTAATCAGAATTCTAGACCACTTGATTTATACTTGGTGTTGAATTTGAATCTGAATGTGTCAGTAACAATTTAAATGTCTATAGGCCACCGTGTGGTGCTGGACAGAAGCCTACGAGAAGAGCAATGTCCTATAGGATTGATACATGCAAACAGTCTAGTTAGTTAGTGAGCTCCATAGTCAGCTTGAAAAGGCCCTCCACACTTGAAGAAACTGGGTAGTCTGGGCTGCAGGTGGTCTGTGGCCACTGAGGACACACGAACAAGCCAAAAAGATCACACAATCCTCTCTCACGGCCACAGCTGGGCACTGTTCTATATCTGACCTCTTAGAGCCTCCTCTACCACCTTCTCTTGGTTAAATCGCTTTCATTTCCCTGTGCATTTTAAACACACATGCACACATCCTCATGCAAAAGATGAAAACAAGACAGGTGTACGTAGAGTACAGCATGCAAGTTCCCTTCGTGAAGCCAGCACATTCCCTTCTCTCCACAGCTGGTTGCTTTGGGCAGTTTTGTGTTTTCCCTTCTGGTGATTTTTTCTGTCTATGAAATGTTTCCGTATTTTTAAAAACATCACATTCACCCAGCTTCTGCTCTTTCTCTTACCATTTGTTCTTTTCCACCTCGATGACGCCTTTAGTCCCCAACTCCCTAACTTTGACAAATCTCTCAATACGTTTCCAACAAGGGATTTCTGCATCACTGATCTATAAAGTTGTCTGCAGGCTGCTTCAGTGGGATTTTTAAAGCTTTAGTCACAGCTATTCCACAATCTTAAATGCTAGATTGATTTTTATTTTTCTCAGAACTGTGTTACAACCTCAGTAGTCATTTTGCTCTTAAAGTGTGTGTTCTGCTGGCTCAACGGTTGGTTTCAGCTCATTTTCAACCCACAGAATGTATATCTACTTCTCACTATCAGTTATCTCATTATCTGATATTTTGGATTTTTTTTTCCTTTTGTTTTGGGGTCTTTTTTTGGGGGGGGGCATCACTGCCCTCTGGTGGGCAGCAGCCTTGCTGCTGCTGGATTTGAAACACCAACCCAGTAGGCTGCAGTCTTGCACTAAACCACCACGCCATCGGCGCTCAGGCCCTATATTTTGGATTTTATAACAACAGTATGGGGCTGAGCCCCGGTGGCGTAGTGGTTGTGCGCGGGACTGCGGCCCACTGGGATGGAGGTTCAATTCCAGCAGTGGGGCTGGGCCTCCTACTCCCACCACCTGAGGGCAGTGATGCCTAAAAAAAAAAAAAAAAAAAAAACAGTAAACATTCTACTCTCGCACTTTAATGATGCATTCTGGCAGTAACTAATGCTTAGGTGCAAGGCAAGAGTAAATACTAGTCCTGATGGTTAAGATAATGTGTCTAGCAGGCTGGGCCATTTTTCTTGGTGGTTTGGCAGTTATAGAATGATGTAACTTGTCAGTTACATAATGAGAGGGTCATCCTCCATAATGTCCTGGTCTTTGAAAGGTAGCAATGTTTATAAGTGAGGAGTGGGTGTAAATTCTAGATTAATGTATTGTTTTGAGGAACCTTCTTATCACCAAGAAAGAAGAGTCAGCAATAGAGTGCATCCTTGGGACGCAGATCCATGGGGTTGAAACCTCTTAGTTCCAGGGGAAGAGAGATAATAAACCAGATAAAGTTCCCCAAGGAATGCTGAGCCAAAAGTTCCTGAAAGGGGACACAGACTTTCCTGCTAAATTAGGAGGCCAGAAAGAAAGGCTTCCCTTGGAGCTAACACCATGAATTTGGACCAACTCTTTTCAATTACAGTCTCCTAAATTGTGAGAAAATAAATTTCCATTTATGACAGCTAAAAATAAAATAAGCAAATGAATTGTTTTATAACATGTCACTGTTTATGTATTAATGTCCCATTTTCATTGTTACATTTCATTCTAAATTCACAATAGTGAATCAGGAACTCAAATTTGCTTGTTGAAATGTCAATGAATATTTTTAAACTAGGGAATAAAAAGGTTATAAGGGAAAGGACTGACCAGGAGCCCAGCACAAATAAAAGTGCAAAGTGACTGATCCAGCTGATATTGTGTCCCAGTATGATGATTTTCAATAAGTAAATTAAAAAGGAAAGCACTGACAGGAATTATGAAAACACTTTGAGAAGCAGGATTTACTGAACCAGTGATCTATTTGCCCCTAGTTTCTAGGACACTATATTATGCAACTTAGTCAATTAGTGGCAAAAAGCCAATGAAGTTTTAGTGCTTTTTTTAAAGTTGGTGTCTAACCCAATAATCAAGACAAAATTCCCTGGGAGTGGAAGTGGAGTTGGGGCACAAAAATAGTGTTTCCTAACAGAACTTTGTTGACTTTCTTCCTAAAGAGAAGTCATCAAAACATTGAAGATTTCTTTTAAAAAATATACTTGTCATAGTCAAAAACATGTCACATACTTGCCAAGAAGCTTTAAAAACCAGGCACAGGGTTAATAACAAATCTGCTCAGTGAGAAAGCTAAATAAGATTTTGACAAAACCCCTCTGTCAAAAGATCCTGTTAAGAGGGGGAAAGATACTGTTGGACATTGCATGATATGAATGGCATATCAAGTGGTGAATCCATTGTCTACAATTGACTGCTGGAGAAAATAACCCAACTGTGCTCAAAGCAAACTTGTTGCCTCAGGTTGATTCTGTCTCATAGATTCTGTCTCTGACCTTACAGGACAGAGTAAAACTACCCTTGTGGGTTTCTGAAGCTTTCATCTTTCACAGGGACAGAGCCTCACCTTTCTCCTTTGGAGCTGCTAGTAGATTTTCAACTTGAGACCTGAGGGTTATCAGTCCAATACATACTCCGCTATGCCACCAGGGTTCTTGCCAATTGTACTAGGCCTTGAAAATCCACCTCACCACTTGACCCTCATTCTCACTGACCTGTGAAATTACATATTGCTGTATAACAACTTACCCTAAAGGATGGCGACTTAAAACAACAAGTATTATCTCACAATCCCCAAAATTGGAGACCAGTATAGTTGGGTGAGTCTGGCTCAGGATCTCTCATGAAGCCGTAGTTCAGCAGTTGAGACAAACTTTAGTCTTACCTGAAGACTTTACTCAGGATGAGTCTCCTTCCAACCTCACTCATGTGATTGTTGACTGGTCCCAATTCCTCCTGCATTATCGGTTTAGCTCCTATTTGAATACTGCGAAAGGCCTCCCTCAGTTCCTCCCTGTGTGACCCTTACCAAGGTGGCTCACAGCATAGCAGCTGCTTCCACAAGAATGACTGATCCAAGAGCAGGGTGACCAACTGGACGATAGGTCCGAAGCTTTTCCTGGGATTTGCACAGAAGGTTCTACACCCCAAGGAACCCAGGATGACTGAATGCCCTACCCAGGAAAAAGTCGCAGTCTTTTAAAAAACCTCAAAGTCTTTTAAAAGTCACAGAAATGACATGTCTTAATTGATTGGATATTCTAATCATTAGAAGTGAAACCATTCTAAACTCAAGGGGAGCAGAATTAAATTCCCCCTCTTCAATGGAGGAGTATTAAATAATCTGTGGACATGTTTTTAAAACCACAACATCTGTATTCCAATTTCATGGGAAAGAAAGTAATTACAAAGAAATTCCTTTGACTTGTTATTCTACCTCTAGCCAATATATCTGCTTCTAAAACCATCACCATTTCCTCTGTCAGTGAAAATTCCCATATAAAGCTAATCCCTTCCGCCTTCTCAGGGTCTTGCCTTTAATCATTCCTCTCTCCCTCAAGATCCTTCCCACAACTTCTGCTTTTCCCACCACACAATCGTGTTTAAATATTTCTCACAATTGTTTTATTCTAAGAGTGCTTATTGAAGTATAATTTACATATAGTAAAATATACAAATATTAAGAACATGACCCAATGAATTTAAACAAATATAGATACCCATCTAACCATCATTCACATCAAGATAGTCTTTCAATGAGTCCAGAATTATCCCTGGTCCTCATCCTTCTACACGATTTTTAAAAATATATCTTGGGCTGAGCCCCGGTGGCGTAGTGGTTGTGCGCGGGACTGCGGCCCACTGGGATGGAGGTTCGATTCCAGCTCCCAGGAGCAAAGGCTGGGCCTCCTACGCACCACCAGGGCAGTGATGCCTAAAAAAAATTAAAAAAAAAAGAAATAAAAAATATATCTTTCAACCATATAGGGTCTCTCTTCTATACCTGACTTCTCAAACTTCTTGAAAAAGCAATGTGGTCTTTGGGGTTCCTCTTCCCATGTATCTGTTTCTTAGTTCACTGAAAGCTGGGTTTTGCTCTGATGGCACTGTTAAAATTCATAAAAGAGGGGCATGAAATACTTTTTAGCCCATTAGGACTCATCTTCCAGTTTGCTTCCTATCTCTTTGGCTTAGTGTCCATCATGGGCTCTTTAGCTCACAACTTAGATATTGGGATCTTGTACTCTGTGCTTACTCTACACACTGCTTGTAAATAGTCTCCCCTGTTCTCATGGCTTTAACTGCCTTCGCTATGCACTTAATTCTTCAGTATCTAGAACCCTTATCTCCTGGATGTGGCCAGCCTCTGGATACGACAGCAGATACCTTGCACTCGCTATGTCCCAGATGTCCTATCTCCTCTCCTCAACACTTTCCATAGAAGGATATGTTTAAGCCTTGCTTGCAGAAAGCAAGGAGGACTTGAAGTACTTGCTGATAAAGATCAAGAATTTCAGCCTTCAATATGCAATACAACTCAATATAAAGAAGACCAAAATCATCACAATGGAACCAATCGGTTTCATCATGATAAACGGAGAAAAGCCTGAAGTTATCAGGGATTTTGTCTTGCTTAGATCCATAATTGGTGTTCATGGAAGCAGAAGTCAAAAAGGTCAAAAGACTCGTTGAATTGGGTACATCTGCTGCACAAAACCTCTTCAGTGTTGAAAGCAAGGATGCCACTTTGAGTCCTAAGGTGCGTCTGACCCAAACCATGGTATTTTCAAATGCATCATATGGATGCAAAAGTTAGACATTGAATAAGGAAGACCAAAGAAGAATCAATGCATTGTGATGCCGGAGAAGAACACTGAAAATACCATGGACTGCTAAAAGGACAAACAGACCTGTCTTGGAAGAAGTTAAGGACAGAGTGCACCACACAGTGTTGCCGAGTGTTCAAAGAATGACACACTTGGGACATGTCAGGAGAAACCCGTCCTCTTAAAGGACATGATGTAGGTAAAATGGAAGGGCCTCAAGGACGAGGAAGGCCCTCAATGAGATGGACAGAGAGATACAGCAAGGTAAACTCTTAGGATATGCCTCTCCTCACTCAGTTCAGCAGAGACAGTGGTCTACAATGTACATTCAAGACTGAAGGAATATCTGAAAAGTGAAAGATATAGACCCAGTCTGTGTTAGTCTGGGTAGACTAGAGAAGCAAATTCATAAACACACACATGTGTATCAGGAAGAGGTTTATATACAAGAGGAATGGAACGTTGAGAAAGCGTCCCAAACCAGTCCAGTCCAAGTCCATAAGTCCAATATTAGTCCATGTGTCCTATACCAATCAATAAAATCTTCCTCAGACTCACAGCACATGCAATGACACCAGAACAATCCCAACCCAGTGGTGCAGAGTTTTGTGTATCTAGTGGTGGTACAAGCATCTCAGCACTGGCAGGGATCTTCCCGTGGCCTCCCTAGCATCTCAGCACTGGCAGGAGTCTTCATGTGATTCTCCGGCCCCAGAGGTCTGGTTCCATCAGGGTGAGTGCATGTGGCTTCTTCTTTGGCTCCTCCAGGACTCAAGGTCTATCGGCATGCTGCCATCTTGTCTTGTCAGTAGTGTGTGCGTATCCAAGAGACTCAGCTTTGTGTCTTGTCAGCAGAGTGTCTCCAAGTGACAGAATTGATAGGCTCTCATTTCCACGGGGGAAATATCGCAAGATTTCCCCAAATCCTCAAAGCCATGCCCACACAGAGGTCTCATTAGCTGTCTCCAGATTGACAGGATAGACTCCACCCCTACATTCTTAATCAAATGGGCACCAGAGTACGTGACTGCCACACAGTCCTATACTGGTGAGCCCAATGTTGGTGAGGCTGATATTGGTGAACTTTAATATTGTTGGCATCAGAAAAGAGGTATATTTATGAGAGCGAATAACTTCAGGTATAACCCCATCCACTGCTACTGAGTCCATTCTGACGCATAACGACTCCATAGGATGGAACAGAACCGCTCAGTGGGGTTTTCTGGACTAAATCTTTATGGAAACAGAGCAATTGATAGCTTTGAACCACTGAACGTACAGTTAGTTAGCAGCTCAATTTTTAAATCACAGTACTCCCTGAGCTCCTACGGCCTGCTAGCCTACACATGCTGCTGTGCTGGTGTGTCTAAGAGTAGATTCCTGCTCAGAGTGACCCAAGCTTCCTCAACAGTCATCACTATCAGGAGGAGCTCTGGTGGCACTGGGGGGTAGGTGTTGGACTGCTCACCTACCCCACCAGCCACTCTGAGAGAGAAAGATGGCTGCTCCAGTAAAGAGTTAGCGTCTCAGAAACCCCACATAGGCTTGCGATGAGTTGGAATGGGCTCAATACACGTGGTGGGTTTTTACTAGTGATGCTTTTGCAAGATGACGATGCGTCTTTTCTCCCGCCGAGTGGATGATGGGTCCCAGTTAACTCTGTTGCAGGCGAGCATTCAACCACGGCACCACCAGGGCTCCTGACAGATGCTCTAGAGACTGAGAAAAGAGAAAGACTGTCTCAGGCACGCCTTCGTAAAGGAAGCTGGGCCATAGTTGCTCCAGCTTTGCTTTGTGAAGCAGGAGGGTTCACGCCAAGCACAGACTAGAAAGGCCTTGGCCGTTGAGACAGGGCTAACACCCAGTCTTCTCCCCTCAAAGTTGATAGTCTTGAGGAGACTTCATATTTGAATAAGAAGCTATTGGAGTGAAAGTAATACATTAGGAAAAAATAGGATCAGGAGAGATTCAAATAAACTGGGTGGATTTTGAGAGGCTTAGTGAAGTTTTCTTTCAATTCTGGAATGGAAACAGTGCCTCTCATGAAAACAATTCAGATATTTTAGGCAGGGGATCATAGGCCAGGTAAAGATGTAAAGTCTAAGGATTTAAATTTTCCAAATGGGCTGCCAATCTTGCTGACACTTCAGTCTTCCAGGCCCCATCAATCACAAAACAGTGTCTTGTTATTGTCCTTAATCCTGATGGCCTGCCTGAAGGAAGCAAATTAGTATAAGTCAGACCCACTTGAATCTTGAGTCACACATCAGGCACTCACTCACTCCATCGGTGACCTTGGGTCAAAGGGTTAACCCCTTTTTTTATTTCCTCAGTTTCTGGCATGTAAAGTGGGAATAAAAATTAATTTGTGTCACAAAAAACTCATACCTATGACTCAATTTTCTACCGAACAAGAGACAGTCTTATAAGGGGAACAATGGTGTTAGGGAGGTCCACAAGCCTTAGAGAAACCAAGCATTTGAGGTCAAACCAAGCAGCATTTACCCAAGGAAAAAAATTCAGAAGAGTCAAGAAATAAAGAGGAATGGAAATTGGAAACACAAAGAGGAAGTAGGAGATGGTATTACAATCAATGACATGAAATAAAATGTGTGTGAATTGTTGAATGAAAAACTGATCATCTGCTCTGTAGATTTGCACCCCATTCACAATAAAAGAAAAAATTTTTAGTGAACTTTTGTCATAGAATTGCCATTGGCACAGTAGATGATGCATGTAAGTAAAGAATGAATGCTAATAATTATTAAAAGCAAGAAACTGGTTCAAGTTCATGTCTGAGTACTTAGGGCTAGAAGTTGATCCCTGGTTATCGGGACAAATCAAGTCTACCAAAAGAAGTAAACGAAGTATGGTGATGCTATAGATTAGGCATTAAACTGCTAATTACCTTACGAGGTTAAGGGTTCAAATCTACTAGACACTCCGTAAAGTAAGATGAGGCTATCTGCTCCCATAATGCGTCGTCTCAGAAACGCTATATAAATATGTAATGAATCAGAATCAACTGAATGACTGTGGACTTGGGGGTTGTTCACAACAATGAAATTCCAGTTCACTTTCCCAATGAAGGAAGTGGTAGGAAGGGAAAAGGCTGCCTTATGCTCCCAGGGCAGAGATGAAGACAGATTTGTGCATGAGGTGAGCCTGCTCTTGTGCCATTTCCCAAAATGATTGATTTGGGTTTGCTGGGAGCATCTATATATCTGGCCAGCCCAGGGTCTGTCTGAAGGGATACAGAATTGCCACTTTCTGCCTAGGAACTATAGCTATCAGGGATGACAAGTTTAAAAGACGCAGCACCTGCACATAGCATTGGGTGTGAGGATGAGATCTCATTCCCCAAAATCACATGTATTTCCTGTGCAGAGAGATTGTTAGAGTCAGTCAGCCTCTCTTTAAAAAAATTCCAGACATAGAACGATAATAGCAACGGACATGTGAAGGTGCCTGTCACAGTATGTTTATTTATGTATTATGAAAAGCGATGTACGAGCCTTCAATAAAATGATTTAATTAAAAAAAACCCACAACTCCAGACAACATGGAGAAAGCACACCAACCTCTGTAATCCAAGAATTGTAATTAATCAAATCCAAATCCAAAGGAGAAAACGTTTTCGGTGCTCAAATTGCGTGAACATCTGATTACAGAAGGCTAACAGAGGAAGCCCAAAATTCATTTGCAGGGTTTCCATATAGATTAAGCCTCCATTGAATCCCCTCTGTACAGTCCAAGGATGGGACACCCTCCTGGTATGCTGCTCTCATCACTGGTGCTGAAGGGATCATCTGTCGTGGATTTCCTATGTTTCTGGTTCCTGTCTATACAAGTGTACATCCTCTCGTCTAGCCAGATTGGTAAGATAGTGTGGGATGAAGACAGAACTTTTCCACAATTATTATACTCCAAAATATTAAGCAAACTGTTTACCAGCATTTGGTGTGGAAGTTAAGTTAGCTGTTCTCCCTGTGGTTCCCAGTTATCTGAGACCTTTGTGTTGCCTCACAACAGAGCTAACTCCCCTGCTGTTAGGATGATGGTTTCCTTCCTTTGAAGCCTGTGGGCAGATTCACATGCTGATGTTAATGATCTCTAGCCTAACCTGTTTAGCCACATCCAGGAGTCTGGGGTCTGGTCTTGTCACATGGGATCCTGATAACTCCCTTTCCTATAACTGTGTGCATATGGCACACCCCCTTCCTGTAATGTATGTCCTTGCCTGTATTTCGGGGCTTGGTTTGGCTTCAGAGGGTATATAGGAATGGGACATAAGATAGAAGCTCTCTCTCCTGCCCCTCAACGCAGGAAGTTTACCCTCATCATGTAATCCCTTCCCCCACTCTCTCTCTCCATGTGGACCATCAAGCGGGGTGGAGGTGAGCATGTACCATGAAACGATATATGTCTGACTCTTATGGTTCCTTTCTCTCTCTCTCTTATGATCTCTATATATTCATTATAATAAAATAATAATTATTGATGCACAACTGTCTGTTGAGCCCTTGCTGTGAGTGTATCAGAAATTGGCCACTTCTGATAAGGTAGAATTGGGATCATGATAATGGGTGGAAGGAAGCATTGAAGAACTAAAGGAAAGCTGTATGCTTCATCATTGCTACACTGCACCCTGACTGGCTTCTCTCCTCCCTGTGACCCATTTGTAAGGAGATATCCCATTACCTACAGATAAACTTTGGGTCCCTAACCTGTACTCCCCCTCATTTACGATATACTTTTTAGTTCTTTGATGCCTGATTCCTGATCCCTTCAACACCTCGTGGTCACACAGGCTGGTGTGCTTCTTCCATGTGGACTTTGTTGTTTCTCAGCTAGATGGCCACTTTTTATCTTCACGCCTTTAAGACTCCCAGATGCTATAACTTTTGAGAGCCAAGCACCATCAACTTTCTTCACCATATTATGCACTCATTTGTCGTTAGGAATTGTGTTGGGAAGGTGAGCATCATGGAATGCCAATTTAATAGAACAAAGTGTCTTTGCATTGAGGAAGTACTAGGGTGGAGACCCAATGTCAATCTGCTTCCTTAATACTAAACCTATAAGTATACACACATAGATCTATTTCCGCATCATCACATATAAATATATTTACCTATGTATATGCCTGTATTTAGACCTCTATAAATGCCCTTTGCCTCCTATTTCTTTCTTCTATTTCCTTTTACTTCCTCTTGTCCCACTATCATGCTGAGCCATCGTTTGAGTTTTAATAATTCCTCTCGATTACCTTACCCTTGATCAATTCCTACCAGGCCCCTCCTTGCCACTGATTTTGGATCACTTGTTGCTCCCTTGTCCCTGAGTTGGTCAATACCACCTCTTTTTCCCCACTCCCCCTCTTCCATAGTCCCCTGGAACCTTTAGTCCTGTTGTTTTCTCCTCCAGACTGATCATCCAGACTATCTTATCTAGACAGACCAGCAGAGATAATAATATGCACAAATAAACAAGCCATAACAAGACAAAGCAACAAAAGATAACAAAATGATGACAAGAAAAAAAACAATGTTCTGAAAAAAAATCAAGGTCTGTTTGTTGACCTCTAGAAATGTCCTCCGGTTGAGTTGGATGGGTGCCATACCCCGACCTCAAAGTATATCCTTTGATACTCCCTCGGGCACTCCATGCTCTGCTCCCCCCGGCAGCACTGCTGCACACCCTTCATGTTTTGCCTCGGTCTGGTGGGGTCATACAGGGTGCAATCCTGACACTGTGTCTCCAGTGTTGCCCCATAGGGCCATGGGTCAGCAAGGGGTGTTGTGTCTCATAGTGGGGCGGGCCACATGGTCCTCTCTGTGCGCTGGCTGTTCTGAGTGGGGAGATCGTCCTCCAGGCTTGGTGTGTCAGGATGCACTCCACTCTCTCTTCCTGCCCCTTCATTTGCTCCCGTGTGCTTTGGTCAGACATGTCTCTGTTCCCCAGTCCCCACCCCCACCTCCAGAGCTGCTGCTTCAGTGCTGTCCTCTAAAGTAAATTCTTCTTGGGGGAGGGGCGGTTGTCCACATAGTTGGGATTGGGGCCAGGCCCTTGGTGTTTGTTGTTAAAGTTCTTAGAGAGTCAACAACAATAACAGTTTTTGTTGTTGTTGTTTTTTTAATGAGAAGAGAGAGTTCCACTGTGAGTGAAGAGGGTTAAGAGCAATCTTAGCCTCTCCTTTCTATCTGGGAATTGCACCTCCTTCCAGGGGCTGCCTTGTGAACTCTTGGCTCTTATAGTAAAAGTCAGGTGATTGGTTCACTTTAGGATCCTATGGGAATATGTTGAAACAGTGAGTCACCCCTGGAAATGTGGCTTGGGCAAATCCTGATATGAACATTGTGTTCTCTTAATGCAACCACACTCAAAGATAGGATCATTAACAATATTTATACAAACACTCAAGTAATCAAAAACACTTATTCCATTTATTCACAGCCTGCTATGAGTAACCATTTCAGAAATTTTTCTGAACCACTTGAGAAATCACTTCTTATCAGCCCAGTAAGGTTTGTCTTCTATATGAGTTTGGATTTTTCTCCCCCTCTGTCTAGCATCTTTTTTTGAATGGTCACTGGGCACCATCTGGTTCTTCTAGTAATAGGCTAATGGAGGTTCATGGGGTCTGTTCACCAAATTCACTTCTGTCAAATCAATTCTGACTTACAGGATGCAAAGTAGAACTGCCCGTGGCATTTCTGAGGCTGTATATCTTTATAGCAGCAGGCTGCCCCATCTTTCTCTCAAGGAGACGCTGGTGGGTTCAAAGTATCCATTTTGGGGGTTAGCAGTCCAACACTTGATTCATTGTATCCCCAGGGCTCCAAATTCATCAGTCCTAAATTAAGTATTTTCTTGAGTCCTTAAGTTTCTTCACTATTCCTGATTCCCAGGTGAGAAGAGACCAATAACCCACCAACCAAGTCACTCCCACTGAGTCACTGCTGACTCACCGCGATCCCCTGGGGCTTCCAGACCAGCTCTGTTTATGGGACAGAAAGCCCAGTTTCTTTCCTAAGGTGCTGCCAGTGGTCTCAAACTGCCAACCATTCAGATCACAGCCCCACCCATTACCACGACACCACCAAGGCTCCCAGGGCTTGGACCTGCATGGTCCCCAGCCAATAATACTTGTGATCACACAACGTTCTGGGTCTGAATCACCTGCAGCATTTCTTTAGCTGTCATAGGTGTCCTTCCTCTGGGACAGTTCCTCAGTGGACACTTTTATGACCTTGACATCTTCAAAGAGGATCATGTTGTGGCAAGATGCAGTCTAATCAGTTCTGACCCATAACAGAAAGAAACACTAACTGCCCTTGTGTCATCGTTTACAATAACCCTTAACCTACTGTCCCCGCCATGGTGTCACTCCATCTCCTTGAGGTCTTTCCTCCTTTTCTCTGCCCCTCTCTCTACTTTACCAAACACGCTGTCCTCCAGGACACCTCACCTCTCACCTCACTATGTCCGATGTACGTAAAGACTGGACTATAATTCAAAGTTTAGATTCCAGTCATTCTGAGAACAGCCCTCAATCTGATGTGGCCTCATGACAGATGGTTTTTTTCCCTTTTTTTTTGGGGGGGGGGCATCACTGCTCTCCAGTGGTGGGAGTAGGAGGCCCAGCCCCACTGCTGGAATTGAACCTCCGTCCCAGTGGGCCGCAGTCCCGCGCACAACCACTACGCCACCGGGGCTCAGCCCTCCATTTTTTCTTATAAATTAGATGGGATTTGTGGTTAACAATTTGGTGTCCAACAGTTTAAACTATTAATCAACACCCATAGTTTATACTTCACTAGTTCCTTGATGTCTAATCTCCCTCTCGTGGGTTACTTTCATCCATTACACCCAAGTTAACACCATCCACAGTCAAGTCCGCTTCTTCATCTTCCCTCCCTTCCCCTCTTGCCCTTGGCATTGTCCAAATTTTATTCTCTTTGGTACAAATGTCTTTATCTTGATTGTCACTTATTTTCCCCTTATAATAGTATATGATAATGAGGGGTTTGTGTGTGTGTGTGTGTGCCAAATGGCACTGTAGGAAGATATGGGTGAAGTCTAGCCTGTCCATCAGGTCACAGATTGATGGTACCTCCTCATGGGCCTGGCCTTCTCCAGGGACCAGTCTCCATGTTAAGGAAGATCTTAGGAACTTCCTCTCTTTCCCTTCACCTTCCTGCTGGTGAGCCATGCTGAGGCCTGTTGGAGCCCTGGAGATGCATGCATCCACTGCCATTGGATCCACAAAACCTTGTACCCACCTTGCACCTACCAGCCAGTGATGTGCCTGTATCCTGCATCATTGCATGTAACTTTGTGGATCTGAAAAGGGACTTAGGAACTAGTATCTGATGTATACACTTGAATTGGACTGAGCTGGGATTTTTTTATATAGATACAATTACTCCTTGATTTAAAAAAATTCTCTCTTACACATAAATGATTGTCACTGAATTTGTTTTTCTAGTCAACCAAGCCTACACACAGTGGTCTTTATATAATATTTGCCCTTTCGTGATTAATTGATTTCACTCAGCATGGCATTCACCTGGTCCATGCACGTCATGAGGTGCTTTATGTTTCCATCTTTGTTTTTAGTGTGTATAGTGCTCCATTGTGTGTATGTACCAAACTTTCTCTATCCATTTTTCTACTGATGGGCCTTTGGGTTGTTTGCATCTTCTTGCTATTATGAACAGTGAGATATTGAACATGGATGTGCCTATATCTGTTTGTGTTACGACTCAGACTTCTTTAGGACCTATACCCAGCAGAGGCATTTGCTAGTTATTATGGAATTTCTATTACCAGTTGTGTGCAGTGGTGGGACATTGCTTCCCACGGTGGTTGTACAATCTCACAAGTAGTGTAGGAGGGTTTTCATCTCTCCATGGCTTTTCTAGAATTTTTCATATTGTTTCATTGAACTTGACCATCAATGTTGGTATAAGGGGTTTTGGTCTGCAGCTGTTCAATGGCCAGTGGTTGTGAGAATTTCTTCCTATGCTACTCAGTCAATTGGATACATATTTGGTCAACTGTCTGCTTGTACCCTTTGCTTATGACAAGTATTTTGAGTCCTTAAGTTCTATTCTACCACAATTTTAGAAAAGAACCAAGCTTCAGGCTGTGACATAGTCTGAAAAGAGAACATTTTGCTTTTATAAAGCCCATTAACACCTCTGAATGTAAAATTGGTTGATTTCACAAAGGAATATTTTTCACAAAAGAATATTTTCTGTTCTGGACCTGCCTATCCTAGATTGGTCAATGTGTTGCCTCCCAAATTCCATCTGTAAGTAGGCGGTTCAGGCAACTCGTGCATGATAACAGAGTCACTTCTCAACCTGGCTCTGACACTAGCCTTCTTTCAGTTCCCCAAAAGGCTGCTTCTGAATCCCCCAAAGCTGCTCTCTCTTTGCATGCTCCAAGTCTCCCTGCCCCCCTGTGCTTCCTCATCCTTTTTTCAATCTTCTGGTCCAATTTAGGCACGATTCTTTCCTCCACCCCCAAAGCCTTCTATGACCTCCCAAGATGGGTTAAGTTATTCTCCCCGAGAGCACTCATTTCCCCCTCCTATAGTTTCCCTCTCACAGCACTTATCATATTTTATTGTCAGGACTTGTCAGACTTTTCTGCTAAATTGTGATCTTCACAGGTCAGGGTTGTGTCAGCATAACCGGCCCTAGAAATGGCCTCTGACTCTGAAAATTGGTTTTGACTGTTGGGGTTTTTTGGTTTTGTTTTTTACTAACAGTTATTAGCGGATGAGTGAATGCTTGGAGACAGGCAGCTACATCTCCTCCCCTTGGCACTTTTCATCTTCCCAAGGAATTCTGTGCTAATGATGTGTGTGTGTGTGTGTGTGTGTGTTTCAAGGACTAAACTGGGAGATCTGTACTTGACATACATGAAAAATGTTAAACTAGAGGCTCTCAAAGGACTTCCGAGGTCACACAAAGGGTTAGCATCCGCTGCTAAGGGAGAGGTTGGCTGGGCTAAGGCCACCCAGAGGCACCTGGGAAGAAAAGCCTGGCAGTCCTTGAAAGTCGGCGGGGAGCTCTTCTCCTGTGACACACCTGGGGTCTCAGTGAGTCAGAACCAATTTGATTGCAATTGGTTAGACACCCTTAGAACATGAGCGTTTCCTCCTCCTGCTTTCCCACGCTAGTCCGACCCAAACTCACATGGTTTGAGAGAAAAGGAAGGAAGAGAGAAAGACAGTGGAGGGAAAGAAAGAAAAGAAAGATGAATAGACAAGATGCTTGCATGGGTCACGTTGTGTCGTCCCTAGGGAACGGTAATGCTGCAGTTCTCCTCCCTGGATCCTGCAAGCTGAATGACGAGAAATAAAATAATTGGAAATAAAGTCTCTAACAGGAGCCCAGACCAGAATGTGATGGTCCCTACTTTATTTTGTTTTGCTTATTTGTCATTTGCTCAGATTTCTTACCATGTATTTGTTGTTGTTGTTGAGCATATCCATAGCAAACACTTATCAATCAAACTGATTGACATGGGCCATCCAGCATCATTGCTTTCATTCTTCAGTTGTGTAACCATCCTCTCTCTTCTTCTTCTTTCTTTTTCTTTTTAAATGAGATTTTACTGGGGGCTCTTATAGCTCTTATAACATGCAACACATCATTTGTATTGAACACATTTGTACACATGTTGCCATATTCATTTCCAAATATTTTCTACTTGAGCTCCTAGCATAAGCGCCTCTTTCCCCTTTCTTCTAGTTCTTTTTTTTTTTTTAATTCTGGCTCCCCATATTTGCCCTTTCCCATGAACACCTAATAATTTACAAATTGTTATCAACTTTTCATATCAAACACTGTCCAATGTGTCCCTTCACCCACCCCCTGTTGTCCACACCCCAGAGAGGAGGTTCTATGTAGATCCCTGAAATTAGGTTCCCCTTTCTACTCCACCATCCCTCCACCCTCCCAGTATCACCACTCATCCCACTAGTCCCAAAGGACCATCTCTCTTAAATTCCCCATGTTTCCGACTCCAGTGTACATCCCCTGGTCTAGCCGGATCTGTCTGGTAGAATAGGGATCATGATAGTGGGTGGGAGGAAGCATTTGAGAACCAGAGGAAAGTTGCATATTTCATTGTTACTACACTGTACTTTGACTGGCTCATCTCCTCGCTGTAACCCCTCTGTAAGAGGATGTTGCTTCACTTATTGATGGGCTTTGGGTCCCCAATCTGAACTCCCCCTCATTTATAATGATATAGTTTTTAGTTCTTTGATGCTTGATACCGGATCCCTTTGACACCTTGTGGTCCCACAAGCTGGTGTGCTTCTTCCATGTGGGCTTGCTTCTGAGCTGGATGGCCACTTGTCTACTTTTAAGCCTTTAAGACCCCAGACACTACATCTTTTGATAGCCAGGCACCATCATCTTTCTTCACCACATTTACTTATGCACACATTTGTCATCAGCGATCGCTCTCTCTCCTTTTCTATGAGCCTAAGATCCCTGTCCCTACAGGCTCTAGCTCATCTTTGCAGGGGCTGGTGTGCATTTGGTCATGTATACCGCATTATCAAACCCATGGCCACAAAGTGGATTCCAAGTCATGGAAGCCCTCTAGAAGGCTTCCATATATCGATCTGATTATACATCTTTCTGGAAGCAGACAGCCTCACCTGTCTCCCTTGGAGTGGCTGTTAGATTTGGACTGCCTGCCGACCTGTGATTAGCCCCCCAACACCTTACCCGCAGCACCACAGGGGTCCATAGATTGATCTTAAAAGAGCTTAATGCACAAGGCAGACATTCCTTAGCAAATAAGCTAAATGGTTGTAAGGTGCTCTGGTAGTGTTTTGGGGTAAGCAATGGGCTGCTAACCACAGGGTCAGCAGTTCAAATGCAATAGCATCTACAAGCCAAGGACTGCCAAGAAACACCTATGCTTCTTGGAAGAGATGTGGAAGAATCTTTCCCTAGAGACTTGGTGAGAATGTGACACCCTAAATTCACCCTCCTAACCTCCAGAACCACCAGACAATAAATTGTGGTTCTGAAAACCACCCAGTTTGTTTTTATGATAGACCTAGGAAATGAACACAAGCACTAACATGTTATGTTTTATTTGTTCCCCGCCCCCCCCTCCCCCTAAGCCTGTGCTTCCCAGTACAATAGCTGGTAATGGACCCTGAGCACTTCCAATGAGGCCAGTCTGAATTGAGATGTGTCAATCAGTGTAAAATACACGCTGGATTTCAAGGACTTAGTATGAAAAAAAAGAGCGTAAACGATATTGATTACATAGATCACAAGCTGATAGTACGCTACTTGTATTGAGTTAAATATAAAAGATATGTTGGTGTCACCTGTTCCTTTTCGCTTTTTAAAACATGGTAAATGACTAATTTAGACGTTTCTGCGTGGTGGGGTGCTTATGCAATCTGAGAGGTCTGGAAGCAAAACTGCCAGCCATTCCTCTGAAGAGAGGCGGGCCTTTCTACTCCTTTGACCAGTTACGGTCTCTGAGAATGACGAGGACAGCGGATGTACAGGTGTGCTGGACACACAACGGACTTATGTCTGGATTGTGGTAAGAGTTGAATGAGCCCCCAATAAAAGGATTTAAAAAATAATAAAATAAATTTAAAAAAATTTTCTTGGTAAATGATAGGAACCGAAAAAAATAAAAACAACCCCAAACAGTTTCAGTCTCTCCGAAACCCACAGGGCAGTCTTAGCCTGTCCTAGGGGTGACTCTGAGTCAGCATGGCCAGGAGTTGGGGTTGGGTGTTTTGCATGGACCAACAGTTAATGGGTTCAGCTGCTAACCACCTGGTTGGAGTTTGAGTGTGCCCAGAGGCACCCCACAAGCAACTTCTGGCCTTTTACTAACCCCCACCCCCAACCCACCTACCCAGTCAGCCATGGAAAGCCTATGAAGTCCCTTTTTCACTCTGACCACACAGGGTCACCACGAATCAGAATCAATTCGATAGCACGAGGGGTTTGGACTAAATGCCTTTAAAAGCCATAGGGGACTTGCACTGTATTTCTCCAGGACAGAGTTTCTCGAGGTGGGAAGAGGCAGAAAATGTACTGAATGGAGGACAAGAGCCAGCAAAGCTATATGAGACATGTCACGAGCTGCATTTTCTAAAGACGTAAGTGAGCTGGCACAAGGGTTAATGTGCAAGCGAGGTCAGGAGACTCCCGCTTTTCTGCCCAGATCTCTCCCCCTCCACCCCCATGCTTTCCTGTCTACCACAAGCCCTTGTGCCCCCACTGCCTTTGATGTGTGACCGCTGGGCTGGACTCTGGTGGGGAGACAGGGCTGCCCCTTGAATCCGGCCTGACTGTGCCTCCTGCTTGCCCAATCACTCTCATCTTTGTGTGCCTGGCCCTGGCCTATGACCTCACCATGGCCCCACACTGTCCCCTTTGACCTACGGTTTGGTTTTGATCTTGGTTTTACTCGTCTCTTCTCTCAGTGCTGCACATGGAAGCTTGGCAGACAGAAATCAGTACGTGTGATTGCAAAAAGGCACATGGAAGTCGGTACATGTAAATTGGCTTCTCCACTAATCTTTTGGAGGAAGGGAGGATTCATTCTCCCTTGGAGCAACCATTCAGGGAGAGGGCAGGGTGAGTCAATTGGCCACCCAACTGTCCTTAGTCTTAACCGTGTCTAATATACTCTCTGACTTCAGAACGGTCGGTTCAGTTCTCTAGTCAGAATGTGCTTCTGTGTATACTAGGGGTTTTCTCACTTTGTGGAAGGCAAGCGTTGGGACTCTGGCGCTGGGTTCAAATCTTGTCTGCTGTTTACTAACTTCTCTTTGACCAGTGACTTCACTTCTCTGACCCTCAGTTTCCTCATCCGTAAACTGGGGACAGTTTAAGCCTAGGGAAAGCACATGGTCAGAGGAGCTGTTTTCTGCCATGTGATCTCCACATCATACCCCGGCAGACTTCTTGGGGCCCCTGGGGGTGACAGAGTGGTTACAGGTTGGGCTGCAAGGTGAAAGGTTAGTAGTAGCTTGAAAACTCCAGTGGCTCTGTGGGGGAAGGCCATGGCTTGCTGCATCCATGCAGCTTCACAGACTTGGAAGCCCATGTAGGCACCTCTGCTCTGTCCTATAGGAACCACAATTGATTCGATGACCGTGGGGTTCTTTGTTTTTTGGTGAATCCTTCCTTTAGGAGCCCGCGTGGCACAGTGAGTTACAAATCAACCTGCCAGCTACAAGGCCAGTGGTTCAGACCCATCAACCACTCTTGCGGAGAAAAATGCAGCAGTTTGCTGCCGTAACGAGCCTCTCATAGAGAGGTCCTTCTCTGTCTGCCAGGGTGGCTCCGAGTCGGATTGAACTCCATGGCAGCGCACTTGGCTACTGCCCCGCCAGCATCTGCGAGTGCTGCCTTAGCTTAAAAAGAAAGAAAAGGCACAGGATCCGGGACCTTTAGTAAGAAAAACACACCTTTTGACTCTCTGACTCCCTCTGGTGAATGTCTTACTTTCCCCTTGGTTTCACCGTCTGCCCTTCAGGGCTCCAGGGCGCTTCATCTCCTGGCTTCTGCTCCTGCAGAACAGTGGCTCCAAGACCCTGCTTCAGCCACAGAGGTCCCCTCCCCTTGCTGGGCGCACATCTTCTGATGGCTCCCTCCTCCCGAAGCTCCTAGGACTGCCAGACTGTGAGCAGGCCTGGGGACAGCCTGACCAACATCTCTCCTCCCCAAGTTACTGGCTCCCCGCCTGCCCTGTCTTTACCTCCCGCCACAAACCAGTACCCCTGCCCTCCCCCATGGTGATATTCCTCCCCAATGAAGGTCCAGGATGACTTCTGAGCTAGAGGCACCTGCAGACACCATGCTGGTTCCCCTCTGCCCTGGCCCCTCCCCCTGCTGGCTGGCAGAACCTTCTTCATCTTTAGA
>PVJH01015624.1:0-20310 GCA_004026705.1 Nesogale talazaci | reverse complement strand
GACTGTGCCCCTTACGGTCTTCTGTCGCCGACGTTGTTGAAGTTGATTTTCGGGGTGCCTCTCAAAGCAAAGCAAAATAAAACAAAAAACCCCACGCGCGCCGTGGAGCCGACCCGACTCAGAGTGACTCTCTCTGTAGGGCCTGGTGGAATGGCCCTGTGGGTGTCTCAGACCGAACTGAAATGATACAGGGAAGCCCTGTCAGGTGGTTTTGAACTGCTGACCTCGCAGTTAGCAACTCAGAGGTAACCACTGCGTCACCAGAGCTCTCATTTCCTTTTGCATTAATTTTTCCTTTATTTTGCTCACTTTTTCTCATTTTATTTATTTTTTTAATCATTTTATCAGGAGCTCATACACTCTTATCGCCATCCATACATCCATCCATCATGTCAAGCACATTTGTGCATTTGTTGCCTTCATCATTCTCAAAACATTTGCTTTCAACTTGAGCCCTTGATATCAGTGCCTCATCTTCCCCTTCTTCCCCACCCCCTCTCCCTCATGAACCCTTGATAATTTATAAATTATTATTACCTTGTCATGCCTCACACTGTCTGACATCTCCCTTCACCCACTTTTCTGTTGTCCATCCCCAGGGAGAAGGTTACATGTAGATCCTTGTAATTGTTTTCCTCTTTCTACTCCACTGGTCCTGAGGGGTTCATCTGTGTTTCCAATTCCTCTCAGTACCAGTGTACATCCTTTCGTCTAGCCGGATATGTAAGGTAGAATTGGGATCATGATAGCGGGGAGGAGGAAACATTTAAGAACTAGAGGAAAGTTGCATGTTTCATCGTTGTTATATTGCACCCTGACAGGCTCATCTCCTCCCCATGATCCTTTTGTATGGGAGGCAAAGTGCCCTCTCCAGATGATTTGGAATTACAGCTGCAGAGATAGATATTTATCAGTGCTTGATTGTTTTTCAATAAAATGCATGCTATTTTTTTTTTTAAAAACCTACAGATAGGCTTTGGATCCCCACTCCATACTCCCTCTCATTCACAATGATATGATTTTTTGTTCTTTCATGCCTGATACCTGATCCTGTTGCCATCTCGTGGTGACACAGGCTGGTATGTATGTTTCTTCCATGTGGGCTTTGCTGCATCTCAGCAAGATGGCCACTTGTTTATCTTCAAGCCTTTAAGACCCCAGACTCTATATCTTTTGATAACTGGGCACCATCAGCTTTCTTTACCACATTTGCTTAGGCACACATTTGTCTTCAGCGATCTTGTTGGGAAAGATCATCATGGAATGCCAATTTAATAGAACAAAGTATTCTTGCACTGAGGGAGTACTTGAGTAGAGACCCAATGAGATGAATGGATTTTCAATGTCTTGTTTGAATTCTGTCACCGGTCAAAACATAAAAACAAATAATCTCTCTTTACTTCAAAATTCCTTTAAAAAAACTTCTCCCTTTACCTGTAAGATAGGAATTAAATACTGGTCCAACACTTGAACTAATTAAACTCTCAAACATTTTACACATATTATCGCCCCTCTCACCGAGACTTGCATCCTTCACCACGGTTTTATTGATCTCTTTGTAAATTCTGAAACTTTGCTCAAATCCACCTATCAGAGCAGTTTCATAAACAATGAAGTATGGCGGTCCTGATCTGAGCGAGGTTCTACCCCAGTGGTGCTCAACCTGTAGGTTGCCTGATTCATAACAGTAGCAAAATTACAGTTAGGAAGTAGCAACAAAAATAATTTTATAGTTGAAGGGTCACACAACATGGGGAACTGTGTGAAAGGGTTATGGTATGAAGAAGGTTGAGAACCACTGCTCCAGGCTCAGGACTGGGCACACATAGATGAGTAAAACACTATTCAGACCACTGTATGCCAGAAAGACGTTTTATGGACAGAGACATGTATTCATAATAGATTCTTGGGCTGAGCCCCGGTGGCGTAGTAGTTGTGCGCGTGACTGCGGCCCACTGGGATGGAGGTTCAATTCCAGCTCACAGGAACAAAGCTTGGGCCTCCTACTCCCACCACCAGAGGGCAGTGATGCCTAAAAAAAAAAAAAAAGCTAAAAAAAATAGATTCTTAAGAACATTGCAAAGAATGGGAATTCCACAACAATAATCAGGAACATGAGTAATCTACCCATAGATGGAGACACAATTGGGAAGCTGTAAAGAGAACATGAAGATGAACTATCTGAAGAAGAACACAGCATCTAGCTTCACGGGGAACCTGGGATAGGCAGGAGACAACCTTGTGGGCTGAAAGTGATGAGGAATTGAAACACTTGCTGATGAAAATCAAAGACCTCCCCAATAAAGTGATTTATAAGAAAAAGGGGGGAAAGGGGGAAAGAGGAGCTTATACCAAGGGCTCAAGTAGAAAATATTTCGAAATGAATATGACAACATGTGTACAAATATGTTTGATATGAATGATGTATTGTGGGCTGAGCCCCGGTGGTGTAAGTGGTTGAGTGCGGGACTGCGGCCCGCAGGCTTGGCGGTTCAAATCCAGCAGCGGCTCTCAGGAGCAGCACTGGGTAGTGCACACGACCACCATAGGGCAGTGATGCCCCTCCCCCAAATGATGTATTGAATGTCATAGAGCTGTAAGAACCCCCAATAAAATCATTGGGGGAAAAAAGAAAACCAAAGACCTTAAGGATGGTGTAGAAATGGGCAGTATTAACTTCTATTTTACATACCGCCGCTATGAGTTGGAACTCACTTGAGAACACCTATTGACAACAACAATTCCTTGAGACCCCTGTCAGTTTGATGAACTGTGTGAGCTTGTTGGTGTTGTGATGCTGGAAGCTGGGCCCATCTGTATTTCAAATGCGAGCACTGTGGATAGTTTTCAGTGGAATTACTTTTGCCACCCAAACCTGCTCCCATCAAGCCAATTCCAACGCACAGTGACTCTCTGAAGGATTTCTGAGTTTATGAATCTTTATGGGGACCGATAAGCTCGTCTTTCTCCCTGGTGGGTTTGAACCACTGTCCTGCAGTTAGCAGTCCAGTGCTTACCTGACAGTATCATCAGGCCTTTGTAATGGGGGAGTGGGATGGAGGTAGAGTGGGAGGTGTTAAAAAGCATGCCAGATAAAGATGATGACTAATTAATTCAGTTGTGAGCATACGAGTATCAAGGTGTGGGAGGGGGACCGTCGAAAAACTAGTAAAAAAGTGAGGAAAGAATAATCGACCAACAGACAAAGGAGCAAAGCTCTGGATAGCTGTTTTGCAGAACATGAGCTCTTATGGTTAATAAACATATGAAGGCACGTTTAATCTCATTAATGATCAATACCACATGAGATTCATTTGCTAGCTTCTTGAGGGACAGCAACAAATTTTGGAGTGGATGTAGATCAATGGAACATCTTATACAATGCTACTGGAGAGGGTAAATTGGTAGAAACCACTGTAGTGAACAGTTTAGGATTATCTTTTTTTTTTTGGGGGGGGGGGCATCACTGCTCTCCGGTGGTGGGAGTAGGAGGCCCAGCCCCACTGCTGGAATTGAACCTCCGTCCCAGTGGGCCGCAGTCCCGTGCACAACCACTACGCCACCGGGGCTCAGCCCAGGATTATGTTTTAAAGTTGAGCATTCACATACCATTTGACCTTGCAATTCTTGTGGACAAATAATTGAGAGATTATTACACTTGTGTTTTACACAAGTGGGTTTTACACCAGTTATTCTTAGTAGTAATTGATTGCAATAGCCTACAGCAACCTACAGTCTCATTGTCAAGAAATGGGCTGTGCTCAGTTGTCAGTTCCCCCAAAGTAGAACCCGAGGACAAAGACTTGAGTGCAGACGGACTCTTTAGGAAGTGTTCCAGGCATGGGGCTGAGGAAAAGAGAGAAGAGGGAGGCAACAAGGGCAGTGGGTGTGAGTCCACAGAGAGAGGCCTCTCGGAAGAGCGCACATTGCCTCCCAGAATTGTGCGCTGGAAGGACAGGAAGCTATCCCATTAGTCTGCTAACGCAGGTCCCCTGAGGGCCAGTCCAAGGGGCAATAACTCTCTCTACCTGCAGGCTGTGTCTCTTGTAGCTGAGGATGCTGTGAAGCAGAAAATTAGATATGTCCAAAGCCTAGTACTCTCGGTGGAAAGCGTCAACAAGTCAGAATGCTCATGGAATCAGAGGTGGGCAAAAGGGAAGCATATAGGACACCAAAAGCTATTGGTGCAAGTAAGAAATCAATATTGCCATATTCACACATAGTGGCATGGTGGGTTAAGCATCGGGCTGCTAACCACAGAGTCGGTGGTTCAAACCCAGCAGTCTCTCTTAAGTAGAAAGATGAGGCTGTCTGACTCCATAAAGAATTACAGGCTTGGGCTGAGCCCCGGTGGCATAGTGGTTGTGCGCGGGACTGCAGCCCACTGGGATGGAGGTTCAGTTCCAGCAGTGGGGCTGGACCTCCTGTTCCCACCACCGGAGAGCAGTGATGCCCCCCCCCAAAAAAAAAAAAAAGAATTACAGTCTTCGAAACCTAGGGAGTAGCTCTCCTTCACTCTATAGAGCAGCACTGATACGAACTCAACCTAAGAATATTGAGGGTAGCTATAGTCACACACTGGAAAAGCTACAGTTCCCCACCCCCACCCCACCTAACCCCAAACACCCTCACTGCCACTGAGTCAAAACTGACTCACAGCACCCCTCTGTGGGCTCCTGCGACTGTAACGGTTTAGAGAACTGTTTAAAGAACAGTCTTTCTCCCACAGAGCTGCTGGTGGTTCTGAACTTCCGACCATGCAGATTGCAGCCCAGCACATAACCAGCACACCCTCATTCCACAGCAGCCACAACAAATAAGCCCAGCTATAAGCAACCAGCCCGCTACGAGGAATTTTTAAATAAAAGCAATAAAAACCAGCTGCAGTCAATTTGAGTTCGACTTGGCTGTGCTAACGCTATGTGTGTCAGATAGAACCATGTTTCATAGCAGGGGATTTTCTATACTGATTTTTTTGGGGGGGAAGTTGATTACCAGGCCTTTTTTTAAGGCACCGGTGGGGGGGACTTGAACGTTTGATCTTTGACTAGGGCGTTAACCACCTGCACCACCCAGGGACACTGCAACGAGTCTCCCTCACTTCACTTCACGGCCATGGAGTCCCTGCCAGCTCATGGCGACCCTTTAGGACGGGGAGTTTCAGAGGCTAGAAGTGCGTAGGAGAGAAGAAAGCCTTGTCTTTCTGCCATGGCGCGGCTGCCGTTTCCAAGTGCTGACCTTGCGATTAGCCGCCCCGTATCTAGACCCCCATGTCACCCGAGCTCCTGCACAATGAGGCTTAGCAACATCATATGGCGTGAAAACTGTATAGCTTTAGAAAGAGAGCAATAAGCAAGAGTAACAATATGATTTAGAAATGTGAACATGTACTTCTAAATATGGCTGGTACATATGTAAATACAAATACATGCATCCATTGATATACACAGACGTATAAATTTTAAAAAGTTAAAACTACTTTTTTTCTGTGCACCTGAGTTCCAAGGGGTGGGGAAATGGCAAATGAATATGAAAATTTAATATAAAGAACTCTTGAGAATTAATAAGGGACAAACAATAAATAGAAAAAATAAGTACAAATATGAAATTTCACAGAAGAGAAATTACATATAAATATCCATAGACAACAAGTATATGGAAACACATTCAACCTCACCTGAATGAAACTTTTATTTAACATTTTTACAATGCGAAAATCATTTTAACTTTAATTTTTAACTTAAATAATGTATTTTTAAAATAAAAATATTTTTAAGGGCAAGAAAAAGAAAAGGAAGATTAAATACTGTGGTTCTGTAGGGTGAGGGACTATGGATAAGCTGTCCATTTTAGTTTGGGGTGGTAATAAATAACAAAAGTGGCTTATACTGGATGAATAGCTAAACTGCTATGACTCATGGGGGATGCCTCAACTAAGTGGGTTTACTTAATGTGCAAGAAATAAAGTATCAAAAAATATGGTATCCATATAATTCATAGGCACCTATAATATATACCAATAGCTCAAAGGAGGGAACTCGAGGAGGTCTTAGCTCATTTATGGGAAGGTCAAAGAAGCTTAGTCAGAGAGAAGACAGTGACAGAATAAAGAAGAGTAAGGTGAGGGCTGCCAGGTTCAGGAGGCTGCAGCGGGAGGACAGTCCAAGGAGAAGGAGCAGCACGGGCAGAGGGGCAGCACCCAGAAAATGTGAGGCGTGATCGTGGGTAATCAGTGCTGGACAGGAAATGGCAGCCCTCGAGGCCAGAAGTGGATCCAGAAGAGGAGAAAGAAGCAGGATTTAGAGTTTAGACATTCTTCTATGTTCCAGACGACAGAGAGGGTTTTAAGCAGTGGTGAGACATGATTCGATAGAGAGCAAAGCCGAAGACGGGTGGGAGAATACTGGAGCTGGCAAGGTAAATTAGGGTAGTTCAGACAAGAGATATGAAGGGCCTTATTTATTGAGGAGCTCCGGTGTGTGGTCTAAAAGAAGAGGCTTTTAAGAGGTAGAACAGGCAGCATTTTATTTCCCTGTGCTCCTCTTGCAGGACCTACGAGCGGTGGACACATTTGTCTGGCTGGCTCTTTCCACCCGCAGCAGAATATAAACTCCATGAGAACAAAGACATTCATTTTGTTCCTGTCTAAATTCACAGAGTCAAACAGTTCCTGGCACATGACAGATACTAAAAAATCACTTGTTGAATACATGACGTTTACTTTTGAAGGAGAAATATAGGCTTGGAGCTAGAAGGGGAAGACTTTTTAATGCTCTGATTGAATATAACTCATTCCTATCTCCTCATCCATCTTCTAGTTCAGCGTCCAGCTTAAGCATGGAGCCGTCTCAAAATAGAAAGCGTTCCCGTTCCTGATCAAGAGTTAGTCATCTTTTGTGGGCCAACCCCCCACCCCACCCCCCAGGTCCTCTCTAGCCACCTACACTTGTTCAGCTCCAGAAATCAGCTTCCCTTGAGATCTCTGCCCTGGCGCTTCCCTAGTTATGTGATCACACACCTGCTGGATAGTCTGCCCTCGTCCCCTTAGATGCACTCTTCACTCTTTTCCCACTCGGCCCCAGGCTTCTAGAGGCCTACCTGGGGAGACAGCATCAACTGGCTTGCATCCCCTTAAGCCACCTTTTGGGTTGGCCAATGAGAGGCAAGAGACGTCAGACCATTTACTCTCCCGGTGCTGTGACTAGTGACTATGCCCTCAAAGCTCCCATTGGCCCTTTCTCTCTCGCAGCCACTGCTCTTCCAAGTACTGGGAACTGCGCCATCTCTTGACCCATTGAGGGTTGTGGTTGGTAAAGATTTCTCAACACTTTCGAGCCCTCGGGTCTTTCACTATTCCTAGTTGGTTTCTCACAGTTCTGCCCACATCTTTAGACCTGGACTTCTCATTCACACTCTGCAGTTACACATTTTAAAGGGGCCATCTGTTTCCTGCTGATAATAGCTGCTGCAAAAGGACAGATACAAAATTGTATCTCCATTTTAGAATAGGCATATCATTCACCTAGTACAAAATGTCACACTTTTGCCACATACATATCAGCGGTTCTTAGTCTACTCATGTAAATCGCCTATCTTTTAACATTTTTATTATGTACTCAAAAATCTTCCAAGTTACTCCACTATCTGCGCACTCCACGTTAAGATAAGATAGACAATGTTGCCCGCACTCAATCGCTTAACCCTTCATGGAGCTTCCAAGTTCCGTCACAAATAGGGCTAAATGTAGCAAACACAGCTGTGTATGTGGTCTTTATCTTTGGGGGAGGATTGTTTCTCTAGGAGAGATATAGATGAGTCAAGAGAGGCACCTGGGGAAAGAGCATAAAGGGGAGCGGATATCAAGGAGTTCAAGAGAAAGAGAATGCTTTGAAACTGATGGTTAGCAATTGTACAAAAATTCCCAATGTGATTGAACTATGGAATGATATTATATCTGTATTAGCTCCCAATAAAATGGCTTTGGGAAAAGAGAGAGACATCTCTAGCACTGTTCTTCAGAGGTACTATCGACTTGTTTAAAAAGAATTATACCTGTTCCATGCCAAAACGTTCTCTGAATGTACCAATTTCACCATCTTACCTGCATTGGGAAGCATGTGAGGAATGTATGTTTTGCTGATGTAGTTAAGTGATATTATTAACATGTGAGCACCATGACTAGCTGCTGGAGTTGATTCCCATGTCATAGTGAACCCATGTAGAAGTGCTCGATGGGAGTTTTTTGGGGGGCAGTCTTTCAGAAGGAGGTCCCAGGGTCTTTTTTCCTGTGACAATGCTGGGTGGATTTGAACAGCAGATCTTTAAGTCAGCGGTCCATTGTACCCGACTGTGCCTCCTAGGCCTGTCTAATGGCATTTAAAGCCTTCTTGTTGTTGTGTAGCTCAAAGGGAATGAAGAATGGTGGTTTTTGAGGGGACAAAAATGAAATTTTCTCACATTCTCCCTTTCCTATTTACCCTCTTCCCATGTTTGACATGTGTTTTGTCTGCTCAGTGAGCTCTGTCTTTATTAACATGTCCAGAAGCCAAGATATGACTGGCACTGGACTATCAATAAGCACTTACAAACAATGGCAGAAGAAAGTTATGGTAGGCACACAGAGTTGGTGAGACCGGTCTACACTTCGTAATTACTCTCCTTTTAATCAACTCTCTTGAGTCAACACTTTTTTTTTCATCCAAATAAACACATTGATGAGTACCTGTGGCCCGCTGAGTGCTTTTGGCTAATGAGTTGCCCGCTCAAATAGCTGCACTTCTGTACTAGCTGATAGTTGAGTTAGACACCCAACAGAAGGCTGTTGTGTTTGGTTCCAGAGCTGTTGGTGACAGCTGCATGTCAGAGTGTGAGTTATATAATTAAAAGTACACAAACCAATGAAGCGTAAGTTCAAAAGGAGGAGTAGTTTCTATGGAATATCAATTGAATACTTTGGAACTACTAGCTAAACATAAATTGAAAATTACTGCCAAATCATATATGGGTGAGACAACTATATATCTGAAAATACACACATATTAAAGAACCTCTACTTATATTGTTATTAAGAAGCTTTAAGTCCTCAGCTTTAAAAAGCAAATTGGGGGAGAAATTGCAAAGTACAGAAAATGCATTATGAATATGAATTATGTAAGGAAGACAGCTCAATAACTAACCAGTGTTCTTGTTCGGAGAAAAGGTTTGGTTACTGAGGAAAGTAGTGTGGTTCTTTTTCAAAAGTTTGGGACTAGAAATACCATATGACCCAGCAATCCCTCTGCTTTTGTCCAATAAGAGACTGGTAAAAACATGATGGAGACAGGGGAAGACACTGGAAAGTTTGCCAGAGTCGAAGGCAACAGAAGCAAGTCTTGTTATAAGTACAATCGTGCTGCTCTATGAGAAGCTACAGGCGTAGACACACAGGCTGAGGAGATGAGGGCGGGAGAGAGGGACTATACCCATGAGTATATACATTTTTGACCAGAAATCTTTTTTTTTGTTTGTTTTTGGGGCATCATTGCCCTCAGGTGGTGGGAGTAGGAGGCCCAGCTTTGCTCCATGGAGCTGGAATTGAACCTCCATCCCAGTGGGCCGCAGTGTTGCGCACAACCACTACACCACCGGGGCTCAGCCTTGACCAGAAATCTTTATCTTTGTGTATTTACCTTTGTTACGAATAGATCTGTGAATGCAGTGAGCACACTGGGGGACAAAGTTAAGAACACTTCTTGTATGTACCTACACACTCTTAGGGAATGATTCACTGGGCCTGGGGGATATGGACCGTAGTCTTGTAGTCTCTTGGTCAAGACCCACAAAGGCCAACTGGGATAACAGTTCCCCAAAACAGTGCCCTACATCCTACTTTGGTGATTAGTGACTCAAGTCTTAAAACCTTGTGAGGGCTGAGCCCTGGTGGCGTAGTGGTTGTGCGCGGGACTGCGGCCCACTGGGACGGAGGTTCAATTCCCGCTCACAGGAGCAAAGGCTGGACCTCCTACTCCCACCACCAGGGCAGTGATGCCTAAAAAAAAAAAAAAAAAAAAAAAGTTTGTGAACGACAACTATTGGTCTCTGGCCATCCTGACCAAAGAAGTGTGATGAAAATACGAAGGCATATGCGAACAATTAGTTCAGTGGACTAATGAACCATACAAATACCATGGCCACAATCTGGAGACCAGAAACCAGGATGCCTGGCTACTTTTACCAAATACCTTTACCAAGTACCAAATACCTTTACCAAATACCACCACCTTTACCAAATACCTTTACCAAATACCACCACCGTGACCCAGACCAACTGCTCAAGAGCTTCACTAGGTCTTGGAGAGAGGGGGAGAAAAATGGGAAACAAGATTCAAAATCATAAAAGAGCCCAGCCTTGCTGGTTGGATAGATACTTGTAGAATTGCCAAGATTATGGCTGTTACCACCCTTCAGGCCTATAGATGGTGTTAGAATAATCAACCATTCAAGGTCAAAAGGATAGAGTCTTCTTCTCAAGGACAAAGCTCAGAGAAATAGGAAAGACGGAGGATGGAAAACCTGAAACAAGAAGAGAAAGTGAGATGCCTGATGATACCTTGAGGGGATTGCAGTGGAGGTGTTGAAAAAATACACGTGCATGGATGGTTCGATGTAAAATTGGTGATCTGCTCTCCCAGCCTTCACCTAATCCACAATTAAAAAGTTATGAAGAGGGCTGAGCCCCGGTGGCATAGTGGTTATGTGCGGGACTGCGACCCACAGGTTGGTGGTTCAAATCCAGCAGCAGCTCTCCAGGAGCAAGGCTGGGCCTCCTACTCCCACCAGGGCAGTGATGCCCCCCCCACACACACACACAAAGATATGAAGAAAAGACAAGAAAAGTTGTGCTTCTGTTACGGATTGAATTGTTGCCCCCCAATTATGTGATGCAAACCCTCACTTCTATGCCTGTGGACCTCAAAACCGGGCCAGTAGATAGCATCTTGATGAAGAGAGAGAAAGCATTGAAATAGCCAAGGTTTCATGTTACCTGGATCCACACTGCTCATAGAAGCAGCAGTCAAGAAATCAAACTGCAAATTGTCTTGGGCAAACGTGATGCACAGGACCTATTTAAAGTGTTAAAGTCCCCTTTGAGGACTAAGGTGCACCTGGCCCCAAACCAATGAAGCCTCACTGCCATGCATTCGATGCGGACTCATTGTGATCCCATAGGAGAGGGCAGACCTACCTCTATGAGTTTCTGAAACTGTAATTGTCCACTGGAGGAAAAAGCCCTCTTCCCCCTGCAGAGTGGCTGGTGGTTTCGAATTTGGACCTTGAATTGTTTTTCCAATGATTTTATTGGGGGCTCCTACAGCTCTTATATCATTTCATACATCATTTGTATCAAGCATATTTGTATACATGTTGCCATCTTCATTTTCAAATATTTTCTATTTGAGCCCTTGGTATAAGCTCCTCTTTCCACCTCCTTTTTTTTTTTTTTTTTTTTTAAATTTTAGGCATCACTGCCCTCAGGTGGTGGGAGTAGGAGGCCCAGCCTTTGCTCCTGGGAGCCGGAATTGAACCTCCATCCCAGTGGGCCGCAGTCCCGCGCACAACCACTACACCACCGGGGCTCAGCCCCACCTCCTTTTTTTAATAAATAATTTTATTGGGGGCTCATACATCTCCCATCATGATCAATACGTATGCAGACCACATTTGCACACTTGTTGCCATCATCCCTCTCAAAACATCCTCCCTCCACTTTGGCCCCCAGGACAGCCTCCCCATATTTCCCTTTCCTCCCCACTCCCCTCCCCCACTAACCCTTAATAATTTACAAATTGTTATTACTTTTTCATATCGTATACTGTCCAATGTATCCCTTTACTCACTTCCCTGTTGTCCATACCCAAGAGAGAAGGTTATATGTAGATCCTTGAAATTGGTTTCCTTCTTCTATTCCACCATCCCTCCACCCTCCCAGTATCACCAATCCCACCTGAAGGGATCATCTATACTAAATTCCCCATGTTTCTGACTCCAGTATATATCTCCCAGTCTAGCTGGATTTGTCACGTAGAATTGGGATCATGGTAGTGGGTGGGAGGAAGCATTTGAGAACTAGAGGAAAGCTGCATGTTTCATTGTTACGACAATGTACCTTGACTGGCCTATCTCCTCCTTGCCACCTCTTTGTAAGGGGATGTCGCTTCACCTATTGATGAGTTTTGGGTCCCTAATCTGTACTCCCCTTCATTTATAGTGATAAAATTTTTAGTTCTTTGATGCCTGATACCAGATTCCTTGGACACCTCGTGGTCACACAGGCTGGTGTGCTTCTTCGATGTGGGCTTTGTTGCTTCTGAGCTAGATGGCCGCTTGCTTACTTTCAAGCCTTTAAGACCCCCTATGCTATATCTTTTGATAGCCGGGCACCATCAGCTTTCTTTACATTTGCTTATACACACATTTATCATCAATGATCATATCAGGAAGGTGAACATGCAATGTTATGATTTTTAGTTCTTTGAAGTCTGATAACTGATGCCTTTGATACCTCGTGGCCCCACAAACTGGTGTGCTTCTTCCATGTGGACTTTGTTGCTTCTGAACTAGATGGCCACTTGTTTACTTTCAAGCCTTTAAGATCCCAGACGTTACATCTTTTGATAGCCGGTCACCATCAGCTTTCTTCACCACATTTGCTTATGCACACATTTGTCTTCAGTGATCGTGTTGGGAAGGTGATCAACATGGGATGCCAATTTAATAGAACAAAGTGTTCTTGCACTGAGGAGTACTAGAGCGGAGTGCACCTTGAATTTAACAGCCCAACTTGTAACCACTTTGCCATTAGTGTTCCTGGACCTGGCCCAAATTATATTTTCAATCATCTCATATGCTTGTGAAAACTCAACAGTGAATAAGAAGGACCATAGAAAATTCGATATATTTGAATTATGGTGTTGATAAAAATATTGAAAGGAACCAACAAATCTACCTTGGAGAAAGCCCAGCCAGAATGTTCCCTAGAAGAATATTCCTTAATCTCACCTACATTGGCCATGTGATTTTCTCTTGTCACTTAAATTAATACGCAAGAGGAAAGAGATGGTCTTAAAAATGTCTGATGTGGGGCGGAGCCCCGGTGGCATAGTGGCTGTGCGGCCCACTGGGACGGTGGTTCAACTCCAGCAGTGGGGCTGGACCTCCTACTCCCACCACTGGAGAGCAGTGATGCCCATTAAAAAAAAAATGTCTGATGCAAGATGAATACAAAACTCAAATGTTTGGAAAACTGTGTTACACCAACTAAGGATACATGTCTTAGACTGTCCCACAATCTCTTCGTAAAGGAACTAAGTATATGAGTTGTGGATCTAACCAACTTCCATAGTAGGAAACCAACTTCCATAGTAGAAAACCTATCAACTTACTCTGATTGGGACCGAGAAAGAAAGAATGCTATCTGCCCCTTGGAATGCCACAGACAGGAAACAGGCCAAAGAATTTATAGCTCTTGTCCTCCCGGAAAACAAAAGGATCATTCCTAAAACAGCTTGGAGTTCAGCACAACGAATGGGAAGAGAACAAGAAGCAGGGTTTTCTTAGTTTCAAAGGGTAATGCCACAGTCTTCTAAATTTCAAAGGAGGTTTCAAAAAACCGGACCTTCTCCAACCTGGTTCTGGCCTGCAAAGCTGCAGTGAAAGTGTGTCACTTTCTTAGTTTCCAAGGGGAGTGGAGGTGCCGCACAAAACTGCAGGAGTGAGGCCTGCTGGGGCCAGGGGGTGGGCTTGCCATTCAGATGGGGCCACCTAAAGACAAGGGAGCTGAGCTGTCATCCCAGAGGGCCTGGAGGCTGGCCCTGGTGTCCAGGGCTAAAGGGCCTGCACCCAAAATCTGATGGACATGGCTTGGATGTTGTCCAGATGGTCCCCCAGAACAGGATTATTTTTAAATCTTGAGAATGAATGTAAATAGCTAGGTTGGGTTTGGGACTTGCTTGACCCCAATTAGTCTTTCTTTCCCTTCAACTGCTCTCATTTGTAATGGAAATGCCTAACTGGTGCCTCTTCTATCATTGTACTTTGGAAGCAGTTAGCATGTATTCTAGATTTCACAGGTTCACAGGAAAAGAGAATAGAACACACCCACAGTCTGACCCAGATTGGATTTATCTAATTCAGAGCTAACATTTTAGACTTGGAATTGATTTAAGACTTTGGGGAAGACGTGATGGCATGAATGTGTTTTGCATGTGGGAAGGGCATAGGTGGGGAGGGCTCTGAGGTGGAACGTTATGCATTGAAGTGTGTCCATGGTCTCCTCCCCAGCTGCCTGTTGTCAATCCTAATGTCTACGGCTGTGGCTAGGAGCTCTGGTGACATGGAGGTTACTCATTGGGTTGCAGCGATCCAAAAGGCATGGAGTTCAAAACCATCATCCACTCCATGGGAGCAAGAGAAGGGTTTTTACTCCCACCAAGAGTTAGGGTCTCAGAAACCCCCAGGGTGGTTCCAATCTACTTTGTCTCTATGAACCGCCATCCACTCAAGAGCAGAGCGTTCCCTTTTGTTTTTTGCCTATGGTTAAAAATCCATTTGCGGGCTGAGCCCTGGTGGCGTAAGTGGTTGAGTGCGGGACTGCAGCCAGTGGGCTCGGTGGTTCAAATCCAACAGCAGCTCTCAGGAGCAGCACTGGGTGGCGCCCACGACCACCAGAGGCAGTGATGCCCACAAAAAACAAACAAAAAAATCCATTTGAGTTTGGGTCATTTTTGTTATGTTAATGAATTGGATTAGTGTAGGGTATATCTCAAGTTGATCTCTTTTTGGGAAGTTCAAGGGATTAAACAAGCAAGTAAAAAACAGAGGGGGAGGGCTGAGCCCCGGTGGCGTAGTGGTTGTGCGCGGGACTGCGGCCCACTGGGACGGAGGTTCAATTCCAGCAGTGGGGCTGGGCCTCCTACTCCCACCACTGGAGAGCAGTGATGCCCAAAACAAACCAAAAAAACCCAGAAGGGGTGGGGTGGGGTAGGGCTGAGCCCTGGTGGTGTAGTGGTTGAGTGTGGGACTGCGGCTCATTGGTTTGGCAGTTCAAATCCAGCAGCAGCTCTATGGGAGCGAGGCTGGGTAGCTCCCACGACCACCAGAGGGCAGTAATGCGCCCCCCAAAAACAAACAAACAAAAACAGAGCGGGGAGGGAATTGATATTGTGCTACATGAAAATTGCCCCAGAGCAGAACCTCAGGCAAGGGACTTCCTCCAGTGCTGACAGAGAGAAAGCCTATCCCGACAGCCAGCACCTTGACCTTATACTTCTTTGAGTCCGCAACCATGAGAACATTACTTTGTTGGGTAAAGGTACCCTCTTGCAGTATTTCTGTTAGAACAGTGCCAGATCACTAAGACAAGCCCACATCCAAAGATCTACAAGGCAGTGTTCCCTATGTGTTTTATGACAAAATGAAATGTTAAAATGTGTGTATATCATTATTCTATGAATTATTCTAATTCTATGAATTATTTTAATTCATCTGGTTTAATAAATTCTTCCAATTAACTTCAACTCTTGGGTCAGATCCAATTTGCGAGGGGCTAGGGGTTGGGTCCCTCTTATTCTCTAGCCCTTTTGTTTCTGTGGAAGGGCACATGAGAGAGAATTTGTCCCAATTCTTCTAGAACGAGCGACTTCCCTTATTGGTGAATTTGGATCTGCCAATTTATCGTCAGAGAAAATGCTGTCTTCTCTAATCAGCCGTGGTCAAAGTTGCTAGGCCTCTGGAAGAGGGACATTGGAATCTTTTGAAGTTTATGTGATAAATTTATTTATTTATTTAGGGCATCACTGCCCTCTGGTGGAAGGAGGAGGCCCAGCCTTGCTCCTGGAGAGCAGCTGCTGGATTTGAACTGCCAACCCAGTGGGCTACAGTCCCGCACTCAACCACTCCATCACTGGGGTTCAGCCCTATGTAATAAATTTTTTTTGCGGGGGGCATCACTGCTCTCCGGTGGTGGGAGTAGGAGGCCCAGCCCCACTGCTGGAATTGAACCTCCGTCCCAGTGGGCCGCCGTCCCGTGCACAACCACTACGCCACTGGGGCTCAGCCCCCTATGTAATAATTTTATTTCAGAGGAATATTAAACAGACCTATCAGCCTTCATGCAAACCACATTATTGTTGTTTTATTCATAATAAATTTATATTTTCATTGGTTACAAACTTAAAAGGAATGATAATGAAAAAAACAAGCCAAAACAGTTTTGCTAGCACTTCATGCACATGCCAAACAATTCAATCATATCAAGAAGAGTTGTATACCATATTCAATTCTAGAACATTTTCTTCTTCCTTGGACTCACTGCTATTTGTGTAATTATTGTTGTTGATTTTTTAGAAGGAATGGTACTTATTGCCCTTATAAAATACCAACTTATATGTATTACCATGGGATAACTGTCACCATCAAGATATGATTTCATTTTGTATTTTAGTCCTTGATTCTGTTGTTGCTGGTTTGGAGGCAGTAGTTTAGTTTTCTTTGAAGTCCCGTCTTTATCTCAAGCTAGACAAAGGAGAAAATATTTATGGCTCCTGAGGAATATTGATGCTAGGAAATATTTACTGCAAATGAATTAGGAACCCAAACATTGTTCCACTCATCCCTCCTCCCACCACGTCCTGGGAGAGTCTTGCCTGTCCTGTTGATTTCTTGGACATGTAAACATGGCAAGCTTGAGGTCGCAGGCTGCTTGTCTATTCAAAACAAGAACTGCAAACATAGCAGGGGATAGTCTAGCCTCTCTGCGGCAGGTTGTGACCCAATGTTGTGGTTGTTCAGGGCCGCCAAGGCAGGCGGCTCTGAGACACGGCAACCCTGTGTACAATGGAATGAAGCACAGCCCAATCCTGTATCAACACGACCCCACTGTGGATCCCAAAATCAATGTAGTTGGTCCTGACCAATATTTCAAAAGAAATACAAACAAAAGTCAGATATTTCAGTACGCATTGCATGAAGCTGAGTAATAATTTTAAACTTTTCATCGTTTTCTTGCTTTAGAGAGGTGCTTGGTCTGTCGGTATGCTTGGGGTTGAAATGTAAAACATTTTTTTTATGGGGTGGGGCAGCCAAAAAACTTTGTAAAAACACTCACTTAAGGTACATATTTCTTCCTTTCATTTTCACTTGTTGCTAATTTGCCTTCTTTCTGAAATGCTGCTGCCTTGTGAGTAAAACTGTAGCAATAAACAGAGAAGCAGAGGCCAAGTCTCACCTTGGAAATGGCTGGAATGAAAAGCCTTATTGCCCACTTCATTGCTTGAAGCTGTCAAATGTTCAGATATCAGGAGCTCTAGAACCTCAGTGGGTAAGTGGGGAGTAGAAAAGGAATGCTGGGCAGAGCCCCGGTGGTGCAGTGGTTGTGCGCGGGACTGCGGCCCACTGGGACGGAGGTTCAATTCCAGCAGTGGCTCCACAGGAGCAAGGCTGGGCCTCCTACTCCCACCACCGGAGAGCAGTGATGCCAAAAAAAGAAAAGGAATGCTAAGTTTGTCACCTATTAAGTTCAAGCGCTCCTGTTTCTCCCCAGCCTGCCAAGTACAGAGGGTTCAGCTTGTCCTTCAGGACCGTTTGGGTTTAGTGCTCTTTGACCTTCCTACATGGATCTCCCTATTCTTCTACAGGAAGCCTGGGATCCAGTCTAGCCCACCTCTTGGTGTGCCCTGAACACTTCATTACACATTGCATATTACACATTTCCCTATCCTGTGTTGGCAGTTCAAAACCACCAGGCAGTCTATGGAGAAACATGGGGCTCTACTCCTGGAGAGAGTTACAGTCCCAGAAACGCACCGAGACAGTCCTACCCTGTTCTGTAAGGCTGCTATGTGTAGGGCAGCATCAACTCGATGGCTTGGTCCTCATTTGTACGATTCCTTGTGCCTGGGACACGCTGTATTGCTCCTTGTGAAACTCCCATCCGTCCTTCAAAGTTTCCAATTTTCTTTCCCATTTTCTTTTTTTAACTCCCCCCAAAGCCCCCCAAACAAAAAACATTGTATTGTGGTCTGAGTGAGGGCAGAGCACGTTAGTTTCCCATTCACCCATTTATATACATTTTGGTTTGTTACATTCGTTGCAATCCCGTCAATGTAACAACACTCCTCCCACTTCCCCTTCTTGGTTCCTTGTTCCTGCTTGCCCATCTGTTTTTTTGGGGCATCACTGCTCTCCGGTGGTGGGAGTAGGAGGCCCAGCCCCACTGCTGGAATTGAACCTCCGTCCCAGTGGGCCGCAGTCCCGCGCACAACCACTACGCCACCGGGGCTCAGCCCCCATCTTTCTTTTCCCTTCCAGACTTCTACACTTTACTTTTGGCCCATGCTATTGTTGAGTCTTGAATGCTTAAGGCACACATTCTTGATGCATTTTAATGTTATCTTTATATGCCGGTTAGGTGTTTGGCTGAAAATTGATTCCTGGGAGTGAGCTCTGTTCCAAGTTTGATGAGTTCTTAAGAGTTATAGTCTTGGGGCTGAGCTCGGTGGCGTAGTGGTTGTGCGCGGGACTGCGGTTGGGATGGACGTTCAATTCCAGCAGCGGCTCCACAGGAGCAAAGGCTGGGCCTCCTACTCCCACCACCAGAGGGCAGTGATGCCCAAAAAAACAAACCAAAACAAAAGAGTTATAGTCTGGTGGGCTCTATCAATCTTTATCAGATGAGTAAATCTGGTCTTTTATGATTCTGAATTTTGGTTCACATTTTTTTTCTATTTTGATCTCAATCAGAGTGGCTAATAGTGGGTGCAGGGCACCATCTAGTTCTTCTGACCTCAGTCTAGTGAAGGTTGTGGTTTTGTGATCCCTTAGTCCTTAAGTTTTTGTGGTCTGTTTCCTACGTCTTTTGATTTTCTTCATTCCTCTTTGCTACTATCCAGTATTGTATCTTAGGAGGCTGCTTGCAAACTTTAAGATTTCTGTCAATAATCACCAAAGTAGAACATTTCTTTGTGAACTTTTATGCTAATAGATCTAGTTGCCTGACAATTTACCTGTTTGTCTGCTGAGATGATGGTCCCCAATGACTCAGTTTCTGAAGGTCTTTGGTGATGGCTAAGAAGTTTGCATACTTTTGTCTCCTGTTTACTCTCTTACATGCCTCAATATATTTGCTGCTCTTATAAATGCTTACATGTAGAAACATCTTCTGGAAATAAATGCTTGTGGCTATACTCTCATATTTGTTCAGTTTATAGATCTACCTATGTATCCACTTATAGTGCTTATAACTGTTATTGTAGTATTGTGTCTACAATAATATTCGTCATTATTGTCTTTTACCTGTAAGTACCTATGACTGTCTTCTTTTGCGCTGGTCATGTTGTGCCAATTACCGTCATAGTAAGCATTACCTTGACTGTCACCTAAGTTAATACATAGCTAATATCTAGCTAGTGCGTTTTCCTTCCTTTCTCTCTTCTCTCTCGTAATCGTCACAAAATGTATCCCTTCACCCACATTTCTGCTATTCATCCCCCTAGGGAGAGGGGGCTCTTTGTCCATTTTAAAATTTGTTTATCTTTTTATGAAGTGCTGCAATTTTCTATTAATTTTAGAGATCAGTTTCTGGTATGTCATTACCAAAACTTTCTGCCCTCCAGTCTGTAGACTTTCCTTTAACTTTTCCAGAAGTCTTTCTGTGTTTCACTTCTGAGAGGTCTTGAATCATCCAGGTTATCATCTGTTATAAATTGTGTCATGGGGCTGAGCCCCGGTGGCGTAGTGGTTGTGCGCGGGACTGCGGCCCACTGGGACGGAGGTTCAGTTCCAGCAGTGGGGCTGGGCCTCCTACTCCCACCACTGGAGAGCAGTGATGCCCAGAAAAACAAAACAAAACAAAAAATTGTGTCATGTTTGATAGACTAGGGCACAAATTGGGGTACCTAAATTGGCCCTTGTTTTTTCTCTCCGTGATCTGTATAGTTTAGGTTTTACCTATAGGATTTTGATCCATCTTATTTTTTAAAAATATTATGCGAGGTACAAGTCCTACACCATTTTTCTGCAAGTGAATATCCAATTTCTAATGGTTTAATCTCATTGAAGATTAGTCATTCATTCAAAACCAAATCCACTGCTATCGAGTCCATTCAGACTCTAATAACCCTGAGGGACAGGGAGAATCGCTCCTCCTTAACATTTCTTTGTGGAAGCAGACTGCCACATTTCTCCTCCCAGAGGGAGTTCTTTAACTAATGTGTTCCTTCCAGCTGTCCATTAGTGACTGGATTTTCTCCTGGGTCTCAGTTTTGTTCCATTGGT
>PVJH01015623.1:0-52880 GCA_004026705.1 Nesogale talazaci | reverse complement strand
TCCTTCTTGACATAAAATTATATATATAATATATAGGAGTTTTATATATATACACACATATTATATATATATATATATATATATATATATATATATATATATATAATTGTCACTAATCATTGGATTTGCTTCTCCAGATAACCCAGCCTAACCCACCATATCAATACCCTTGAATGTCTCCAGAGTGGTTTTAGGCCTCTGTTTTCAGCAAGATCAGCTGTTTGAAACCACCCATTGCTTTTTGGAAGAAAGATGAGCTTTTCTACAGAAAAGAGTAATAGCCTCAGAAACCCATCGGGGAAGTTCTATTCTGTCTTTTAGCATCCTGATGAGGTAGGATTGACTTGGTCAGAGTGAGTTGGGTTTTTCAGTGTTTGGACTGTTTGCCAGCAGATGGTCTGGCCTGTCAACGGAGACAGCTCTGTGGGAGTCTGAACCATCATGCTTTTAGTTAATTGTTGGCACTTAACCTCTTGTTCCACCAGGGACTCCAGATAATAATTAGAATTTAATACTTTATTTCCCTCAAAATGAGGAGTTTAAGAAATCCATCCCATGCTGGTGATTTCCATATGTCTTCATTGTTAGAATTGTGTGGATTAAACGGTATAACAAAACACAGAGGAAAATACTCATACTACATTAATGCCAAGTCTGACAACATGAATGAAGAAATGGATGATGGTTTCAAGCCACAAAGCAAGATGTTTATGCCTCAAAGTTAAATCCCATCTCAAGTGGGGATGTCTTGGATCCACAGTAGGTTTCATCCCTCACATACTCATCTCATTTTGGGATGGGTAGATTTTAACACAGGAGCCCTGGTAGTGAAGTAGAAAATGCCTTGGACAGGTGACTACGAGGTCGGCAGTTTGAAACCACCAGCCTCCCTTTGGGGTGAAAGATATTCTCTTTCTGTAAAGATTCACAGTTTCAGAAACCCAAAGTGGTAACTGTTCTATTGCTCTGAGTCTGCATGCTTATTTTTCAGTACTATTCGATACTTTTGACTTTCTGAGTGAATAACTGAAATAAAAATTTTAAATATATTTCTCACCATAGTATGACCTTGTAATACTGCTTTTAAGATTGAGGAAATAAGATTTTCTGTTCATCAAACTGCTGAAGCTCTGTGTCAGCAAGAGAGTATCTATGAACCATGAAAAAGATGTCAAAATTCACACCATTGCCTAATTAAACATTTTCTCCAAATAAATTCCCCAAAGCTCTCATGTGTTTGTAAATTGTTTATTAATAGAAGTATACATAGAAATTAACTGCCTAATGTGATTGTGATAGATAAACAAGTATTATGGGGATATAGTTATTAGGGTACCACTCATCTTTCAATTAAATCCTGTCTAATCTTCCTGTTAATGGCTACAAGGTAGAAGTGCACAGAATTGAAGATGGTTCATAAAAGGGAGGAGAAAGGGGAAGAAAGATTGTCTTTTTAAATTGTTTTTATTTTAATAAATCATTTTATGGGAGATCTTTACAGCTCTTATAACAAGCTATACGTCAATAGTGTCAAGTACATTTGTACATATTTTGCCATCGTTTCTAAAACATTTTCTTTCTACTTGAGCCGTTGGTATCAGCTCCACTCCTTCTCCTTCCTTTCCACCCTCATGAACCCTTGATGATTTAGAAATTATTTTTATTTTCATATTTTACAACATTTGCTATCTCCCTTCATCCACGTTTCTGATATTTGTCTCCCCCCGGGATGAGGTAGAGTGTATGTGAATCATTGCAATTGGTCTCCCCTTTCACCCTCTTTCCTCCCCACCTTCCCCCTACCCTCATGGTATTACTACTCTCATTATTGGTCCTGAAGTGTTTATCGGTCCCGGATTCTGTGTGCCAAGAGCTCCTATCTGTACCAGTGTACATTTTCTGGTCTATCCAGATTTGTAAGATAGAACTGGGGTCATAATAGTAGGGGGAAGGAAGCATTAAAGAACTAGAGGAATGTTGTATGTTATATCAGTGCTATACTGCACCCTGACTGCTCATCCCTTCCATGTGACCCTTCTGTAAGGGGATGTCCAATTGTTTGCTGATGGACTTTGAGTCTCCATTCCAACCTCCCGTCTCATTTGCATCAAAATGGTGCTGATGCTTGATACCTGATTGAGTAGATAACACAGGTTGGTGTGCTTCATCCATGTGGGTTTTGTTGCTTCCCTGCTTGATGGCCACTTGTTTAATTCCAAGCCTTTAAGAACCCAGACATTATATCTTGTAATAGCAGGGCACTATCAGCTTTCTTCATCACATTAGCTTATGCACCCATTTTGTCTTCAGCAATCGTTTTGGTTAGGTGAGTATTACAGAAAGCCAGACTATTAGAACAAAGTGTTCTTGCGTTGGGGGAGGACTTGAGTAGAGGCCCAATGTCTGTCTGCTACTTTGATACTTTACTTGTAAATATATGTACATAGGCCTATAACCCTATTGCTATATATTTATATGTTTACATATAGATACGCCTATGTTTATACCTCTATAATTGTCTTTTGCCTCCTCGCTTTCCCCTTTATTTCCTTTTACTTTTCTCCTGTCCCATTATCATGTTCAACCTTTATTCAGCTCTCTGTACTTCCTCTGGGCTCCATGGCACTTGATAAAACCCCACCAAGCATTCTATTCCTTTCTCTCCATAGATTTTAAATCTCTTGTTGTTTCCTTGTCTCTGGGTTTGTTGGCTCCCTCACCCTTTTTCCCAAGGCCCCTCCTCTCCCCTGGCCTCCTGAAGCAACAAAATCATCAGCAACAACAAAGCCTATGAACAGTTCCAGGTTTAACTGCTGACTTTTATGAATGTTTTCTGATCAGGTCTAATGCAGTACCAAGCCCTCCCCATCCCTACCTCCACCCCCGAGTCCAAGTCTATTTTCAGAACTCCTCCAGGACTTTGTCGTTTTGCAACCCTGGCTTCTCTGTTGCTCTTCCTTCCTGTTACGCCCTGGTCTGATCAGACTGGGCACAATTCCCACACTCTGTCTCCAGTGGCATCCCCCATAGTGTGTGGGTCAGTAAAGCAGTTAGGGGACAATGTGTCCAGGAGGAGGTAGATCCTAAGGACCTCTCTGTACATTGGCTGCTCCTCAAAGTTTGGTGGGTCAGGATGCTGTTCTCCCTCTCCCTTGGTTTTCTTCATGCTCTCTGGGGATATCTGCCACTCTCCCTGGGCTATAGCTTCAGGGGTAGCCTCTGTAGTACATCGTTGGGGGCTGGGGTGGTGATGGTGGTGGTGGTGGTGGTGGTGTGCGTATATGTGTGTGTGTGTGTGTGTGTGTGTGTGTGTGTCAGCATAGCTGGGATAAAGACCCAGACCCTCAAACCCCTTTGTGAATTTACTGCTTCAGGCCAGTATGTTGTCCTCCAGGCTAAGTGTACTATGTTGAGGTCTGTTTCCCACTTTCTGGGAAAGAAAGTTTCATTACCACATTGTGTGTGAAGTTTTAATAGTAAACGATAATTTAAGTGCTGCAGCCAGCTTGTAAATTAAGGAAACCAAATGAAGGCGATTAGCAAGCAAGCAAACAAAAAGCAAGTTTCTGTGTACAGTGAATACTCTTTCTATTATTTTAAGTTCTCTGTCTTTCTCATTCTCCCTTTTGCTATTCATATGTCCTATGCTGTATTCATTCTCTCTCTCTTTTTTTGAAGGCAGGCAAACCTATAGGCAGGTATTTAAAAGGACGTACAGTACTTAGTTTTAATAAGACTCAATTTAGCTACACTGTTGCTATATTACTATAAGATCTGAGTCTTTTAAAAAGCAGTCTTTTCTTGAAGTTAGTCTTCCTTATCTAGAGTTGGTATAAATAGAAATAGCACAAATGGACAACTTTTCCAAACAGAAGTTTATTTTTCCATCATTTTGGAGGCTAGAAGTCTGCTCACGTGAGAGTGCCAGCTCCATGGTAGACAAAAGAGTTTTAAGATGGGTCTAGGGTCCTTCTACTTTACCAAACCTTCTCTAGGAATTGGTCTCTCTTGATAACATCTTTTTTTTCCCACCAATCATGATGTTACCTGGAGGTGCAGTTGTGGGAAGTTTGGTCTTATTTACTTTTAATTGTAATTCATATGGAAAGTTGTAATCCTTGATCTTCATCAGCATGCGTTCAAGTCCTTCAAAGAAAGCAAGGTTGTATCATTTGTATATTTTAAGGGGTTAATAAGCTTTCTTCCAATTCTAATGCTTCATTCTTCTTCATATATCCCACTTCCCCTGATGAATTTCTCAACATATAGATTGAAAAGGTACAGTGAGAAGACACAGCCCAGATGCACACCTTTCCTAATTTTAATCCAGGGAGCAATCCCTTGTTCTGTTTGCACAACTGCCTTGTGATTCATATACAAATTCTACATGTGCACAAGCAAGTGTTTTAGAATTTCCATTCTTCTCAAAATCCATAGTTTTTTAATGATCTGCCTAGTCAAAGGCTTTGACAGAGTCAATAAAACAGAACTGATCATTTTTTTTTTTTGGTATTCTCTGCTTTCGGCTAATATCTATATGATAAATTTCCCTTGTTTCACATCCTCGTCTGAATGCAGTCTGAACCTCACATTGCATTTGATCAATGTACTCCTGTAATCATTGTTGGATTATCTTCATCAAATTTTTACTTATAAATCATTTTTTCTATACTTGGAACATTCAGTTGTTTCACTTTCTTTGGAATTGGGGCAAATATGGATCTCTTCCAGTCAGTTGGCCAAGTAGCTGTCTTCCAAATTTCCTGTAATGAAGCAGTGAGTTCTCTTAGAGCCTCATCGGCTTGTTGAACCAGTTCAGTTAATAGCCCATCAATTCCTGGAGCCTTGGCTTTGGTTTATGCTTTCAGTGCAAGCTCAACTTCTTCCTTCAGCATCGTTGGATCTTGCTCATATGTTTCCTCCTGAAGTGGTGGACTGTAGACTCATTCTCTTTGGTCCAGTGAGTCAGAATATTCTTCTCATCTTCTTTTGATATTTCCTGCATCATGCAATATGTTGTCCATAGCATATTCCAGTATTACAACTTGAAGCTTGAATATTCTCTTGAGTGTTTTTCAGTTTAGGGCATGCGGAATATAAACCTTTCTTGTTGTTGTTTTCTGTCTCTAGGTCTTTGCACCCAGAAGGGTACAGAGGTAATCCACTTCCTAATGCACTCTGCTTGTGGGAAAGGTTGTTCTTACCCTTCGTTAATGGTCAGAAGGAAGACAGTCGAGGTTTAATCTGTGGAAAACCAATAAACAAACAAACTATTACCAGTCATTGTTGTTGAGCCAGTGTGAACTTGTAGTGATCCCAAACCTCTAGATAGGGTGAAGCTGCCCAGTGAGTTTCTGAATCAGAACTTTTACCAGCGTAGATAGCCTGATCTTTCTCTTAAGGAGTCGCTGGTGGTTTTGAACGGCCACATTTGCAGTTAACAGGCCAAAATGTAACCCTTCTGCCACCAGGCCTCCTAACCCACAGTGGAGACGGGCTTTCCTTGTCAGCCATACCCCTCTGGATCTCCCCAGAGAAACATTTGGCACTAGGAATTCAACCAGAGACACCCGAAGCCTGGTGCTCTACTTATGTACCTTTGTGCCTTTCTCTTTGAAGATTGAATAAAGGGTTTCTTTAAATTATATTTGAGATGGAATCTCTTTTGTAGCTGAAAACACACTTGATATTATGCCTATATGTTGAGGTTGTTAATGACAAGTGGCTTGTGACCATCCTCCATTTTGAAGAATCCATACGTTTATTCATGGTAGCAAACCAAGAACTATCTTGAAGTGCTCATAAGTAAAAAAGGAATTTGCTAGGACTTTACAAAGTTTAACAGCAGTCATAAGTGAAAACATACAATGAATTGTGAAACAAGTAACTTAAAATTATCCATAATAATAAAAAAAATCTCTATCAACCTGGGTAGAGCAATAGTCAGTAACTCACTCTTCAAGTTTCGGTATGGTCCAGGAGCCAAATAATAATTCTCACCATTTTAAATGATTTAAAAACAAAAAGAACATCTTATGATATGTGAACGTTTTTTTTCCTGGGAGTAGGGTGCATCACTGGCCTCTGGTTGCTCCTGAGAGCTGCCGCTGGATTTGAACCACCAAGCCTGCGGGCCGCAGTCCTGCAGTCAACCACTTACACTACCGGGGCTTAGCCCCACTATATGAAGGCTTTAAGCACTTCAAAAATTCAGGACTCATTAGTACATTTTCTTGGATTGCAACCATGCTAATCCATTCACACATTATCCATGGTCATATAATTGAATGTGAGTGAGTTTTTGTAACAGAGACCTTATGGTGAACAAAACCTAAAATTCATTTTTATTTTTTTATTAACTCTACCTACAATTTTTATTATATTCTTTTCTGCAGAAAAATTTCACAGCATTTTGTGGTAGAAGAGAGATGGGTTAAATTGTCACCCAAGTAAATAATATTAAGATATTTGTCATTATCAAGGGGATCAAAGAGCATGCAACTAACACTTGTAAGAAAAAAAAATCATTATAGAGGTGAACCAAGCTGTTATTTTATTGGAACTATTTAAAAATTAATTTGGTAATGTTTGTCAGCTTTGCTAACTCTTTCAAAAATTTTAACTGGTTGTAATTACTTTCCCTCATGATAATTATTTACTTTTATCTCAATCTTTAGACAAGATAGCTTCAAAAAGTTTGTGGGGAAATTGCATTTAGGGGTCATGGAAAGAGGTTTTTACTTCCTTACAGAGTGACAGTCTCTGGAACTTACAGAGATGGTTCTACCTTACCCCATCGGGTCCCTTTGCATTGACAGTGACTCGGGGCAGTTTGATTTGGCTTGGACTTTGCTCATGAACTTTAAGAAGCCCTCTCATATTTGTAAACTTACCACCTTTCTTTCATTTTTAAAGGATCAGCTTCCACACATCACTTAAATCCCAGATTCTAGAAATTGAATGCAATGGTATATCATAAGCCACATTCTCTGTCTTAACTGAAGCAGGAATGCAGTACTCATGTTATGTGTCTGTCCTATTTATGAACATCACACATTAGATTGAAATTATTTTTCAGAGGGCAAAGAAGCACCAAGGGTGAAATAAAGAAAAAAATCTGCTAAATATTTTACCTTATTATAACGTGGCCTCCTGCTGGAACATTCTCAAATATTTTTCCTAAATGGTGGAGACTGCTGGTTTGAGTTCTGGAATGACGCATTATTGCTCAGAGGGATTTTTTTATGACTAGGTCTAAAATGGAAATGCCAACAGCTTTAATTATGGTACTGCTGCAGAGGACAGAGCACATTAACATTATTGCATGAAAAAATATCAATCTGCTCCATGAACATATTCAGCACCTTTAATATTTTCGTTTGCATCTACGAAAACTCACACGGAACATTTTAAAGAAAGCTAAATTAGTCTTTAGAGAAAAATGTCCTCTCAAGACCTTTGAGACTAAAGTCCTTATTTTATACAAAAGTAACAAAAATATGAAAAATTATGATCATCAGCACCAATCCAATGGACTTGTCGTTCTCCACAGGAACCCTCCATGATTGTTATACTTGACCCATTTTCCTGGGGAGGAAATGGAATTACAGTTGGCTGAACATTCAACTGTTAGGTATTTGAGGTAAATGCAATTGGGCATATTTAAATGACTTGAGAAGATGACGTGATAAAGCTAGGTGGAGCCCATGGCTAAGATATTTTGCCTCAGCATATATTCTTTTTCCTTCAAAAGGGTCCATCTATATGGCAGGAACCACAATTGTGATGCAGGAAGACTTTTTAAATCAGGTTCTGGATACTTGGAATCTATGCTATGCTAGGCAGAGTGTTCATGTGAACTTCAGTTTCTGTCTAGACTCCAGAGGATGCTGACGTGCTGGTACTCCCGCTAGCACTCCCCTTGAGGCACCTCAGCAGTCAGGTCAAGGGATGTCCTTCCAGAGGACCACAGCCATGAACACCACCGAAGCAGATTCCATCCTTTTCTGACATCCAAGGAGCCTCCAGGAGGCAAAGCTGAGTTGAAGCAACTGATTGTTTTCTGTTGTTGTTTGCACTGGTTCTTTACTACTTTCCTTCAAACATAGACCCATGGGGAGTATGCATAACTGTATATTTTCTGAGAGACTTAGGAATGGCATACACAGGAGGACTTGGGAAACCAAAGAACGAACTCACTGCCATTGAGTTAAAAACATGTATTTTTCAGATTTAAAGTCCAAGTTTTACTGAAAGTTATGTGAAACAGAATTTATACTTGTGCTTATATTACAAAAAAATATGTGATGCTTCCCAAATTGGTGAAATCCACCCAGAAGGTCCACAGGATTAGATATTCTGTTATTTTTCTCACTGGTTTCAGGTTTGATCTAAGTGAACATTTGATATAAGATTATAAGGACTAGCATGTTTTAAAATTGTTTTCACGTACAATTCTAACTCTGCGATTCCAACCCTATACATTTTTCTATATATAATTTCTTTCTTGTTGCTGAAGAACAATACTTAGTTCCCATCATTGGTAAGACAAATCTAAAATCCATTGAATCTCTTATGCCCATTAAAAATAGGGACAGGTGAATTTAAATCATTATCTTTGATTTACCAAAAATAGCAAAAGGGGAAAATGAGTTTTAAAAATAGCGATATCTGAATGTGTAGACTTACTTTAAATATGTAAAAAGAGAAAACAGTAGTTTATCGGGCAAAGAATGCCATTCATTGTCTCTGGCTGTGCTTCAAAGAGCTTGTTCTTGGTTGCACAGTGCATGTCTGCAAGCTCTAGAGTGATTAGGAGGGAAATGGCCAAGCAAAACCAGCTCTTCTAATGGTTTACAGTTGAGATCATTGATGACAGTTCATCAGCAGCATTAGTTACTGATGTCAGAGAGGGGTTAAAAATGGAACATAAGGTCTATTTATCAGATAAATTTGGAGCAATTAGAGGCCTGAAAATGTCTTTGTTACTAAAAAATAATAATAATTACTCTTTAATTATCTGTGTTCTGGAGACTCTCTTCTGCATAGCGGAAACTGTTTTTCAATTCTCCTACTTCCCAACATGGATTTGAATCACCTGAGGTTCTAAACCACACACTTCAAGGGAGGACACAGGAGATCATACCTTAAAGGGAACACTAGGTTAAAGTCTGATTCTTAGTCCATTACAACATTTTGAAAGATCTTAAAAGATTATTAGTAAGCATGAAAAAGAGAAAACTGCATTACCTAGCCTACCTAACACAGTATCTTGTACACAGTAGACATCAAATTGATGCTTGTGGAGTTAAAGATTCCATTTCGCCTTTAAGGATGGTTGAAGGGTAGCAAAAATTTACTGAATATCAGCCAAGTCCAATGATCTAGCTCAACATGATTCCTCCAATATTAGCACTTTTGATGCATATATAAGTTAAACAAATTTAACCCAAATATGTCAATACATTAAAAAAAGTGTTTGTAGACTTAGGGAGCTAAAACTGCCCCTTTCTACAATTCATTGCTTTCTGAGCTCCTAGCCTAGCCCTGTGACATCAACAGATATAAATATGTCTTTTTTTTTGTTCTGATAATTTGAATTATTCAATTTATATATGGTTGCTTCCTCTGAATCTGTAAGTGAATTTAATGAATAAAGTTTGAACTAACCTAGTTGTTTTTGAAGTTGTACAAGAAGAGAAGAAAGTTCATAGACGTTTTGACATTTTAGAAAAACCTAGATACCATAAAAATACATTTAAATGTATTTACATTTAATTAATTGTATATACATTTAATTAATGTAATTACATTTAATTAATTGTATATACATGTAAGTAAAAGAAAAGTAATTCTACTTTTTCTTCTCTCCTGTACATGAACACGGTCACTTAGTTCTGACTCTCCTGATCCTTTTTGTTCAGCATTTACTCTGATAGTCTGTGTAGCATGTAAATGAATGTCATGTAGAGATGATACAAAGAGAACCCCAGATTTCTTGTAGATTTATTACTCACAGATGCTATTTACAGTGTAAGATTCTCTGTATTTCCCTTAATAGGAATTAAAAATCCTCACAAAGAGGAAACAGTTACACTTTGCAGATACATTGTGAAAAGATTTTCTGGGTTTGAAGATTTAGCTCCTTAGTTTCATAGGACAATTCAGTCAACGGACACCACAGAACTCATGTTCTGCATCCTAGTGTGGTAAGTAATGTATTGGGTGTGGAACCTTATGAGTGGCCATCTGAAAAACAACTATCATTCTCTCCTCATTAAGAACTGAAGTTGGTGTGTTGGGTGGGGGGTGGGAGGAGGAATCTCCTAGACAAGAAACCGGTCTCTTGTGCTAGTAGTCTGTATAAGTTACAATCTCATTTACCCTGAGAACAGAAGCCCCAGATGGTGCCCACCTATCACCACTGGATATTCTAATTAGGACCACAGTAGATGAACTTGGATAGAGTAGGAGAAAAATGTATATTATAACTCAAATTCTTAAAGTGTCCAGACTTATTGGACCAGAGAACTCTTTGAGATGCTGTTGTTCTGAAACACATTTTAAACTTTGAACCAAAACTATCCTGAGATCACCTTTTAGTGAAATAAAAGATTAACACACAAAATAAGAGACTCCATAAAATATCTATATTAGACTAAAAGGTCATCAATAACTAAAGCAAAGATGAGAAAAGGAAGTGGGCTGGGCTACAAGAGTATTGACAGCAGAGAATGCAATGAAAGAGATGTTGAAATAATGTGGAAATTGTGATCTGTGTTATTGAACAATTTGTGTAGAAATTGTCTAATAAGACTCTCATTTGACGTACAAACCTTCCCTGAAAACATAGCAAACTTTGGTTTAAAAGTGACATAAGATCCTATGTTTCAATGGCAGAAAGCAAGTAAGCAGAATTTCTGTTTAATTGAGTCTTTAATGTTTCTGACATGTTGATTGCCTTGAAGTTGCTTAAGTGTACTTTGTGAGAAATTCTACAATCTCATATATAGATGAGGAAACTGAGGCTTAGAATGATTTGCTCATTTTTAAACTGCTGACACTTTGAATCATTCTCTTGCCTACTTGAAGACTTTAGTAAAAGATGAGTACCATTAAACATTTAAACCATTAAAATAAACTAATGTTTGGATACAGGGTTTCCCTGGCTGGCACAAATGGTTAAATATTGGGCTTCTAACCCAAATATCGGCAGCTGATGTCCACTCAGAAGTACTTTAGATAGGTCTGGTGATCTACTTCTGAAAGCTCATCGTCTTGAAAATCTCATAGCACAGTTTTCTTGTAGACATATTGGGTGCACTTGAAGTCCCAATTCACTCACAGGTAACTGGCAACAATGTCACACATGCAATTCCTTAATTTAAGCAAATATTTTTAAAAGACAGTAGCTCAATTAATTCCAGTGAACTTCTTTTGTTGTAAGGATTTCATCATCGAAGGATGTAGGAAAATATCGTGCCGCTCATATACCTATTCATAATAAAGATGCATTCATGCTATTTTAAAAGGATTGTTACATTTTAACTTTTTGAGACCGTCCCAAGGCTATGTTTATGTCCAGCTAGAGGGTTGCCTATGTCATGCCGGGGCCAGGTAATGCATTTCAGAGCAAAGAGACATTGCAGCTATACATTCTGAAACTCAAGAGACAGATTCAGAATTTTCCTTCTTTCTTTTTTTAATATAGTACATGTGGCAGTAGCCTGATTTTACGGCAACTTGACTCTCTGGCTGGGGGTGGAGTCAAACCTGACAATGAAGTGGTAGCTGGATAACATCATCTTGGGGGTATGAGAGCGAGGGCCTTAGGAGCTGCTTCTCTGTCACTTTATCTTGCTCTGTGCTGGGACTTCACTGGGTCTCTGTTTCTGCCTCCAGACTTGACCACAGACGGGCTCCCTGGCCCTGAGAGCTGTTGGTTCCCTGCCATGCTTGCACTGACCTTAGAGCCACGAGACTCTGCATCCTCTGATCTGAAGTCTGCCTGCTTCACTGTTCTGCCTCAGAAGCCTGCACCTATCTACAGTAAGTCTGAAGAGGGCCCTCACTGGCATCGGATCTATGTACCAGAGTCAAACTGCACTGGGATGTCTTCTTGATATATAATGATTTCTTGATTAAAGCACTTCCATATACACATATATATGTATATGTATATATATATGAATCCACACACATATATATGGAAGTGCTTTAATCAATTTATAAAGATAGGTTGATAGAGATAGAAAACACTGGATTTATTTCTCTAGACAATCCAGCCTAACAAAGATTGATATTCTTCAAAAAATTTAGAAATCCTTTTTCCATTAAGAAAGAAACTTAAAATGACTTGAAATTTTTCTGTGCCAATAAAACTTCTGAGACCAATAAAACTTTGAATATTTGAATGTTTTTTTTTTCAGTTGTCAGCATGAGGGTATAAATATTTTTAATTTATTTCAATCATTATTGCTTGATGATTGGTAGCCCTCACCTAATATAAAAAAATGTTTTGTTAACTCTTATCAATAGAAGCAGAGAAAAGCCACCATGTGCCGGGTTTGTTTGATCCCTGAGAGGGTGCTGTTTCAAAGCTACTCAGTGACCCTGCAGGGGAAATTCTCAGCACTGTGCTTCTGTCAAGATTATAGGAAAGAAGACCCAAGAGGGGGTGGGTCAATACTACTCTGTCACATTGTATCATCAAGAGTAGAAAAGTGACTTGATGACACCCAGCAGCATAAGGTGATGTCACTGTAAAAAATTACCCATCAACTATCTAATCCCACAATTAACTTTTCTTCTCTTTGAATAAAGTCATGACATTGGTTGAAGGGGCAAAACGTTCCGGACAAAAGATGTTCATTGTGGCCTGGAGGAGCCAAGTTAACAACCCAGTCTGATGCTGGCTACTGGCGACACACATGGGCTGGAGGCTTGGTTTGTGTCCTTAATAGTTCTCCAAGGAGTGAAGAGGCAGATCTGCTTGAACCATGAAAGCTATTTAAGCTAGAAAGGCGTGGAGAGGGACAAAGGGATCCACTTTGTAGTGTCTGCCTCATCATTCTTTCAGAGATGTCTCCAAATGTTCACCTATCAATTATGTACAAACTGTGGACATTGTCAACAAATATGGCCTGTTGAAGGAGACATATGATAATGCTTCAATGACCTTTTTTTTTTTTTTTTTTTTTTTTTTGCTGCTCAGCTCCTCCAGACCAGAATGAACTTTTGTCTGGAAAATCTGACCACTTCAAACAAGCTTATAGCTCCATAAAGGAGGGAGAGGGGACTGTGGAGTTACTTAAATTGCTGGGTAGTATTTTATAGTCCGACTATCTTATGCTGCAGGCTATTACCTTGACTCACCATGAGCTTCCCTGGGCAAAGAGGGTATGCTCCCTCCCGGGTTTGCATAGGAGCCTTGGTGACATAGTGGGTTACGCCTTGGACTGTGAGCCACAGATTTGCTATTTGAAATCCCCAGCTACTCCATGGGGTGGAAGAGGAAGCTTTCTACTCTTATAAAAACTTAGAGTCTCAGAAATCCACAGAGACAGTTCTAGACTGTTCTATGGGGTCACTGTGACTGTGAGTCAGAACAAGCCTGGTGGCATTGGAGAGAAGGTTTTCATTTTGAAATATGGCTTCATTTTCTTCGAGACAGATCAAGGGAATTGGATTGAAACCCCCCTGAGCATGGATTCTCAGGTGGTAGTAATTACAGTGAGATCATCTTCTGAGATAGTGGTGGCCTCTATCATATCTAACTTGTGGTCAGCTTCTATGAATCAACGCCCGCCCCTTGAGACCACATAAAACAAACACATTCTGGCCTTACACCTTCACCATGACCAGTTGTGGGTGGGAGAATTCTGTTCCATAGGCTTTTCATTTGGCTGCTTTTCAGAGTAGATTGCCAAGCCTTTCTTCCTAGTCTATCTCTGATTGAAACTCAGTTGAAATGTGTCCAGCATCATAGCAAATTACAACACTCCACTGGCAGATGGGTTGTAGTTACTCATACGGTCTCTTGGCTCTAAATCAAACCTGGTGTCCCACATGGAGGTGAGAACTCGAATACCAAACCGCCAGTTTCCCCTGTAGACTACATAATTTATATTTGTAGATGAAAGATCCAGAATCCATAGAGGCTCTTAGACAAGAGGCAATAGATAGAAAAGACTTCCTCTGTTGTCTAGCTTTTCCTGCCCATCATTTTCTAGGTCTTTCTCTGCACTCTGCCAACACTACTGACAGATATAACATTTGTCTAAGTAGGAACAGCTGCTTGTGAGGATATCACACCCTCACCTCCCACGTTATTCCACCAAAGATACAGCTCATATTCTCAAGAGAAACTGCATCTGAAAAAAGAGAGAGTGTGTGCCACCCCCGTTTTTTTTTTTTTTTTCTGATGGGACACAGGGCCGTGCAGAAACCTAGAAATGTGTCAGCTAAACAGTCTGGCTGAACGCGCTGACAGAAAGGCTTGGTAGCACAAATGTTTAGCTCAGGATCTGAGCGCAGCTGAAAGTAAGTATGTGAGCTGATGATGCAAATGAGATTTGCTTCAAATATAGCAGCTGTCTCAGCACAGCCTATTTTAGTAGTTTCAGGTAATACAGCCTTTTGAATATTCCAGAAATATGCCTTGGCCGTCCTTCTCATTTTCCTTTGTATCCTCGTCCAGTTAGAAGTCTCTCCTTTGACAGCACAGGCTCAGGAGGTCCACAGAACAATTGGACTCTCTGTCTTCCTTCTGCAAAGTTCTCACATTCTATTCTGAGAAACTACAGAAGCTTCTTTCTAAATTGTTATCTTAGTATAAAACTCCTGGGGCTGTGAGCTCCACCTTGATCATGAGTGATTTGGTTCTCTTCGTAGCAATGTAACATATGTATCCCTTGCATTGTCTATATTTGTGATTCCATGAAGTTGAGTAGACCCTTTAGGGGAGGTATGTCTATAGTCTTTTGAATTACACAAGACCAAAAGTCACTGGAAGGACATGGATTTAGGACTCTGGAACATCTCTGGAGGCTTCAAGACCTTTGCCTGTGGAGATCTTGTTTTCATATCTTAACATTATAACTCTTCTTATTCCTTGCTGACTAGCACTGTACTTATAAACAGAGAAGTGTCTCAGTAAACAACTGCTGGAAAACATTTGTGCTTTTGAAGAATGAGTTATCTGTTACCAATACCATTAAATAAAGTATATAACTGTTGAATAGGAAATTAATTTAGAACTTTCTATCCACCCACAATAAAATGTTCCATAAATGATCAGAGACATTAAAAATGGCATCCTAAAATATTTATGTAATACAAAAGAAGATATTCAAGAAGAGGCAATAAAAGACCTTATCTAAGGATACTTTTAAATAGTGAAATATGATACTTAAAACTTTAGATCTCATGCTTTGCACTGTACACAAAAACTAACTCAAAATGGATCGAAGAGCTACATCTCAAGTTCAAAATACAAACATTACAAAAGAAAAAATATGGTCAACACCAGAGACCCTAATATACTACAGAAATAGAATACCAAACACAACTAACAATGCATTAATAGCACAAGAAGTTCTAAAACTGGGATCTCCTGAAAATGGCGTACTATGCTCATCAAAAACCTCATCAAAAGAGTAAAAAGAAAGCCTACAGACCAGGGCAAATTTGTTCACTACAGCCTATGTAAAGCAGCTCTAATTTCTAACATATATCAAAACCTCAACACCTAAACAACAAAAGACAAACAATACAATTAAATGGCTAAAGACTATGGACAGACATTTCACTGGAGGAGAAATTCAGGCAAATAATAAATACATGAATGAATGCTCATGATCATTATCTATTAGAGGAATGCTACTCAGACCTAGAAACAGTTACAATCTCACTTCTGGCAAGATTAACAAGTGCGAGTGAGACTGTAGGGACACTGGGACTGCAAATTGGTTCAACCACTATGGAAAATAGTATGGCACTTCCTCAGAACCTAGATTTAGAAATAACACATGCTCCTACAATCTTGCCTCTGGGTCTATATCCTGGAGAAACAAGACATTGTGATGTGAGCAGATACATGCACACCCACGTTTTTGCAATAGCAGAAGAGTTGGAAATAGTCCAAATGTTCTTCAATCAATGAACGGATAAACACCTTGTGATACATGTATGCAATAGATAATGCTGCGCTGTACAGAAAAGAATGGTGGAGCACATAACACTGCATTATGTGAGAACTCTTGAGCACATGACGCTGGGTGAAATGAATTGAACACAGAATGCCCAATACTGTGTGAGATCACTGCTCAAGTATATGTTCACACACAGGAACCGAACACACAAACACAAACATTCTGTGATGGCTTCTAGGGATGGAGGGGAATGAAATGAGAGCAAGAGAACAGACGGGAGTTATTTCCAGTGACAGGAGAGATCTCCTACAATAGTCCAAGGTCACCAAGGCAAAGGGTGATACTGATTGACAGGCATGAAACAAGGAAGGACACCTGTACCAAATGCTCTAGCCATCATTCTGCAACCGTACCAGGGCCTAACTCTAATTTGCGAATAGAGGAGCGCAGCTGGTGGAGTGGTTCTGAGATGGGCTGCCACCTGCATGGTTAGCAGTTGGAAACCACCAAGAAGCGCTCTTTGGAGGAAAGAGAGAGCTTGACAAAGTTACAGTCTCAGGAACCCATGAGTGTCAGTTATGATGAGTCAGCATTGACTCGATGGCAGTGATTGTGGGTTTTTTAAGAGATACATAAACAAATTTATGCTGAATAAGGGAGGGAAGTCATACAGCCCCCTCCCATATGCATAGTTAGGTAAGTGGTGGATAGTTCAACGTGCATATTTGCTTCATGTATATTCATATATCTGTATACTATATATACACGATATATATAGTAAACAACATCTTAGGAACAGTTATGAAATCTAATTACACATCAGGGCTAACTCATTGGTCTTGAAGGGTAAGGACGATGGATTCAGAGGACATTTGGTCAATTGGTGAAACATAGCTCATAAAGGTAACATTCTACATCCCATTGCAGTAAGTAGCATACAGGGTTTTTAAAAATTTGAGAGAGGCCATCGAAGGAGAAACTGTTGGTCTCTTCTCAACTGGAGGAAAAGAGAGAGAGAAAAAAAAATCAAAAGGCTGAAGCCAGCAATTAGCCCAAAGGATGAATGACCCACATGTAACTACTCTAACTCTGAAACCAGGCTATCTGTCCAGTGCCTTATCTACTACTACAGACCACACTAAGACCACAATAAATGATCCTGGTTAGAATGGGTTAAAAAGGAAGTAGCATAGAAAAAAAAAATCAAAGTTAAAACAAAAAGCCCAGACTTCTAGCTCGGCAAAAGAGGATCCCCTGAGACTTGCTTCTAACTTGAAATTGAAGACATTCCTGTATTCCACCCTTCAGCCAAATAACAGACTTGAAAGGAATACTGAGAAAGGAACCAAAATTACCCATAAAGAATGTGTCCCTTAGGGAAATCGACTCTATGTGATACCAAAAGAGCAATCGACGATTTGAGAATAACAGTTGTCCCAAACGGAAGATGGGAAGACAGAGAAGGATAGAAAACCGATCTAATGGGGGAAAATACAGGGATAAAATAAAGACAGTGCTGACACATTGTAGAATTGCAGCCAGCCTTATGGTATAATCTGTGTAGGAACCACTGATTGAAAAACTAATGTAAACTTTTATGCAAAGCGCAATAACATTTTTGAAAAGGGAAAGAAAAACCAAACAACTATTTTTACCAACATGTTCAAGTTAGTTTCATCAACATCTTTTAAAATAAATGTTTGTTAGGAGGCATTTCCTAATAAATTCACATCTGAACGTCCCTTCAGAATTAGTATAATCTCCTTTGAGGAGATAAGCCTGAGAATCTTATGTCATTTGTAAAGGGAAAACTCATTCTATCTAGATTTGGCACGTGTCAACCACAAACACCCTTCTGGCCCTTATATCCTAGAATAAAATGATTAACAAAAGAAGCAGCTGCATAGTCTGATAGGGAGGAGTTTGGATTTTTCCCTCCAGAACCCTTATTTCTGGAATGATGGGATTATAAAACTTTCCTTCTTCCTGGATCACTTACATAACTGCTTTCACCTTTGGAGCTCCTGGATAGCACAACGGCATCAGGAGTCCGGGTGCTGTGTGCGCTTTTCCCAGCAATATTCAAAGCACACATCTGAGACCCATAGCCGCAATGCTATCACGCTTTGACATTCTGCCTTTCCCTTTTCTGAGTTCCTTTTCTCTTTGTGATTATCTGGTTTCCCCAGCTAGAAGGAAATTCAAGAACTAAGGGTTAAAGCGAGTGCTATGACCTAGATAACTTACTTGGAGAAGAGGAAGAGACAATTGAAGCATAGTCTTGCCTTTACCCATACACGAGGTTGCTGATGTACAGTCAGCTACCCCACCATCTTCAATCTAACCTTAATTTGGGATTCCCCATCTGATGGGTGCTCACACAATGATCTCTTTCATATACAGAGTGGTAATTTCACACTAAACACTTTAATTATTCATAAATGGATCTCAGAGACAGCAACTCGCAGCTGGGCTATAGAAGCTGCTTTGACTGAGGCGTGGCCAACAGAACCACGTGTCACTTTAAACAGTGTTATTAATATTTATGTGACTTGATCAGCTAGTTTAGATGCAGGTCTTCCCTTGGCTGTGTGCAAGAAGACTTCCTATTTTCCCTCGCCTGTAATTAGATGCCTTTTTTCCCCCCTCCTCTGTCAAACTTCAGGGGTAATCAAAGGTCAAGCCCCTGGTTTGGGAAACACAGCCAACTCATAATGATTTCTTTGCTGTGCCTTTACACTTTTGCAGTCAATGAAAACACAGGTCTCAAAGGAGCCAAACCCAAACCCATAGTCATCTAGCGGGGTTTGAATTTCTAGTCACTTTCTAGGACAGCATAGAATGAACTGCCCTTTTGGTTTCTGAGATGGTAAATCTTCACTGAAGTTCTCCTGGAACAACTGGGAGCTCCTTCCGTTGTCATTAGCACATCAGAGTGAAGAGCTGTGCTCCCAGGCTCTTTTGGCAATAAAGTAATGCTGAAAAGGAGCTTCATTTGCCTTCTCTGACTGACTTTGAAAATCAAAAGGAACAAAGAAAAACTCACTGCCATGGAAGGGGTTTCAACTTGTGGTGGCCCTTTAGGACAAGGCAGGACTCCCCTTTGGGTTTCTGAGCCTATCAATCTTTACCTCTTTGGTTTCAAACTACTGACCGTGGTGATTAGCAGCCAATGTTGGGTGACCTACACATTCTTAAAGACACATGAATGGTCCTCTTTTGTAAGCAGGTGGCTACCTGTAGTTCACGCCTTTCTTATGTCCTGTAATCTACTGTGGCATATACATCCTTTTGTGTCGCCTTGATAAATAAAGTGAAGGGGCGGAGTCTGACCTGTCAAACAGGACACAGTCTTATGACATGTTCTGGTGGGTGTGGCATTTGCATGAGGATTCTGGGAACCTCGTCTCTTTCTCTCGAGAGGAGGGCCACACCCTCATTCTGCTCCAACTTCCACTTTTCAAGCCATTTGGAGGCTGGCTGATGGCAATCAGAGTCCTGGAGATCTGTCGACCATCATCGGATCCACAAGACTCCGCACCCACTGACCTGTGGTCTTCCTGCATTTAGCGCCATCAAATATACTGCTGGAATCATGGACAAGTATTGGACATACAGGCTCCTATCAGAATGAAGGATTAGCTCTGGGCTGGACTGGGTTGCTTTCTCAATATACGATTGCTCTTTGATAGAAGCTCTCTCTTACACACATCTGAGTAGCTCTGTATTTGTTTCTGTAGTCAGCCCGGACTAACACGTATACCACATCCAAATCCACTGTCATTGCCTCCTGTGAGCCCTGTGGGTTTCTGAGACTGTGACTCTTTATGGGAGTAGAGAGACCGGTCTTTCTCTCATGGAGCTGCTGGTGGTTTGAACAGCTGACCATCCGGATCACAGACTAATGCGCATGCCACCCGGGCTCCACACTGTAATATAGTTACATATGATTCTTTCTATTAAAAATCCTTATGCTTAGAATCCCTGTCTATTTGAATCAAAGCATCAACTTTGCTCACTATCATGTGCCTTCTAGAAATGGAAGGTACGGTGTGGGGGTTTGTGTGAGTAGCGGTGGTGGCGGCAATGACATAGAGATGGTAAGCAAGCAAATTGCTTCTTTCCGGAGTCCAACCGTTGTAGTCTTTCATGACCTGGTACTCCAGCAAAGAAATCTATGAGTCTTATGGAAGGGACAAGTTTAAGCACAAAGAGAACTAAGAACCTGGAATCATGACAAATCGCCTTGTATGCTCTCTCATTTGTTAGTGACGGCCGTCTGAGCTACAAGCTGCCATCGAGATGAGGGCTGAGTAAATAAGCCATAATTACAGTAGAGTAGATGAAGATTGATTTGTGCAGGTTAAGTTTTATCCTTTGGGATCAAAGGACTTTTCCTTTGACATTACTGATGAATTAGTTGTTACAAGATAAATAAATACCGACAGTGTAGAATGCTATACATTCAAAAATGCTCCCCAGCCAGGCACTCTGGTCAGCAGATGAAAGAATGTCTCCGGAGTGGGAATGAGCTCAACAGCTGATGGGGCGGAGCGAGGAGCCCAGCTGGTGCCCCAGAACCGAGAGTGACCCACGGAGCGCTCATTCCACAGGCCAGTGGGCTGGAAACTGGGGTAATGAGATCATCGGCTAAGTCTCTAAACAACAAAAGCCTGCTTTTCCCTTCCCGTTCTTTGATTGCCCGAAGATCTGCTTTTCTGCTTAGGTAAGGAGTGACAGAAGCAATTCAAGAATACTGAGTTGCAAAGTAGAAACAAAGGTAAACGTGGGAGGGTGAACAGAATCACGTGCAACTTGTTATTGCCGTCATCAGCTTGTAGGCAACTTCCTCACAGGGACTATAGCGAGACTTCTGCTTGCCATTGTAGAGTTAGGGTGAGGAGGGAAAGGTGGGAGCTGTGATCTGGTGCCAGAGGCTTGAATACACACTGTGGCAGTCATGTGTTTATGTTAATTTTATAATTGAAATGTAGGGGTGGAGTCTGGCCTGTTAATCAGGAGAAAGCCATTGAGTAGCTGATGAGGCCTCTGTGTGGGCAGGGCTTTCACCTGAGACTCCTGGGAAATCTCGCGGTATTTCCCTCGTGAAGATGAGAAGCTATCTTCCCCAGTTGTTGGGAGTTAGTTTCAGAGACGATTAATCATGGACAAGACAAGCTGGCAGCGTTGGAGAAGTTGGAGGAGCCAGCAGAGAGACCACACGGCTTTCCCTGATGAAGACAGACCTCTGAAGCTGGAGTGGCATGCTGTTGATGGATCTGAGCCCTAGAAGCAAGGAGCCATGGGGAGACCCCTGGCAGCGCCAGAATTCTGCACCCACTGACCTGTGACTTCCTGAGTCGGAAGCAGACATTATAGACTGATTGCGGGCATATGTGTTAATATTGGACTTATGACTTTGCACTGGACTGGATTGGGATGCCTTCTTAGTGTCACATTTCTTTTGTATATAAACCCTTTCCTTATATCTATATGCACGTCTCTGAAATTTTGTTCCTCTTGTCTACCCGGGCTAACTCACACACTCACAAGGGAAATATAAGAAAGTCAAAGAAATTGTTTTGGTGCACATTTTAGAGATTGACTGAATAAAAGCTTGTATCATGGAATTAACTTTTTAGTCAACCCATCCACCAGTTTGTCAAGATCTAGGTTCTCATTTTTTTCTGCTGACATTGACTTTACTTTGGACTCTTTGGAGCACAAACAGCTTTTACTGAATTGTACTTCTTGGAGTTTGACAAACAGTGTAGCACAGAAAGCTTGCACGTCCCCCCCCTCTCCCCACTCACACACACTGATAATTCTCACCACTACCATTTAGGATCGGTAATATTATTTTTAATCAGTAAATTGGATAGCCTTCATAGCCTATTCAAAACAGATCACAATTGGGCACTATATATTAACAGTTGATTTTGATGCATGATTGGAAGTTCGATTCCACCTGTGACTTCCTGGAAGAAATACTAAGCGATCTCCTTCTGAGAATTCAGTCACTAAGAAACTGATTGGTGTCCATTCACAATTGCAAATACAGAGTCTTGAAAGAACGGATGAACACAATTTAGCACACTTGCGCACACAAGCGCACATGCACATACGCACACAGGAATACTTGCTATACAACATTAGAGAATAACAATGCATCTCAGAAACATCTCATGACATGGATGAAACTGGAGGGTACTATGCTGAATATAATGCTGAATATAATATAATGCTGAATATAATGAGTCAAATATAAAAGGGCAAATAATGTACAGGACCACTGTTATAAACAATCAAGAAAAGTGTTTCTCATGAAAAGAAACATACTTTGATGCATGCCATGGGCAGAAGGGATAGGGAGAAGGAGTCATTGACTGGAGAGTAGACAGACATTAACTTAGGTGAAGCAGAAGACAATTGTATTTTACAATGCTACTGCAATATACAATAAGATGGAGGTCGGTAACAATTGATGGAGGCAGGGGAAGACACTGGGAGGTTTGTTAGAGTTAAAGGTAAATACTGTTATGTACACACTGCAAAAAATGATAGTTTATGAGTAGATGCATGGATACATACACAGGCTGAACTGATGTGGGAGAAATATATCCAAGTATATGTATATATATATACACGTGTGTATATATGTATGTATATATAGGTTTATGTATATATTTGTTTTTCTATTTTCTTCAAAGAAAGAGAAATTTAAAAGGCACATATACATATAAAAAATAAGAAAAAGAAATTTTTGAAGCACAATTATACCCTGACACACGTGTTACTAGAGATGACTATGTCAGGTTTATGTGCACAGGTTTATGTGTATTCAGATAGTGATGCCACATACCTGGACACAGCGAGGAGGATGTGATTGGCTTAGTTGAAGAAATCCATGGACTATGAGGGAGCTGAACAGAAGCTTGTTACTCAGAGAAAGGAGAACCGGTGCCCTTGACAAGGAAGGCATTGAGCTAGGAGGACCTACCTGGGAGAAGACTGGGGAAAGCTTTCACTAGATGTCAAGACTACATATGAATTGACTTAAAAGTGTTCACAGAATATTTTCATTATCTTTTAAGTCCATCTCTCCACACATGTTTTGAAATACCTTTTTACAGTAGTATATCTTAAAGCTAGATGATACTACAAGGACTGTCAATGAGAAGAAAAAGGGTGGATGGGAGTTTAGGCATCAGACCTCTGCTCTATCCCCAACCAAGGAAATTTTAGAACAGGGCTCACTCTGGGACAATGTCTTAGTTATCTGGTTCTGTTATAATAGAAATAGCATAGTGGATGACTTCAACAGACATTCTCGAGGCTAGATGTCCAAGAAGGGCATGGACTCTCATTGAGGCAGTCATGTACTTGAGTCAATTTCATGATTGGGACTGTAGGGGTGGAGTCTAGCCTATCAGTCTGGAGATAGCCAAAGAGACCACTGTGTGGGCATGGCTTTCTTCTGAGAATTCTGGGAAGTCTCACGGTATTTCTGAATTGGAGAAAAGAGACTTGATGGAGTCTCTACTGACAAGATGAGATGACTGCATGCTGATCAATCCTGATTCCTGGAGACTGGAGGAGCCAGAGGAGAAGCCACATGGTCTGATGGAACCAGACCTCTGGGGCCAGAGAAGCCACAGTGCCAGGATGCTTCTACCCCAGCTAGGTACACAAGACTCTGCGCCCACTGGCCTGTGATTATTCTGGTGTCATTGCACGTGCTTCATACATTGGAAGGAAACTTTAGAGACTGTTATCGGGTGTACGCGCTAATATTGGACTTATGACCTTGGACTGGACTGGGTTGAGATACTTTTTCAATATTCCATTCCTCTTGTATATAAACCTTTCCCTTATATCCATATGGGTGTCTATGAATGTGTTTCTCTAGTCTACGGGGACTAACACCCTCAGGGAAAGTTTTTTCCCCCTCCGTTGTTTCCTTTCAACAAGTCTGGTGTTTCTTTGAGAGATCCATATCTTGACATAAATTTTCTCCTGAATCTGGAAAGTTGCCAGTACAAGGACCATGGGTCCAAAGGAGGGGCCTTAATCCTGGCTCTTTCTTCTGTTTTTTGTTGTGATTCTCTTTGCTTTCTTGTGTAAGATAAAACTCCCTCTGCGTTGTAGCAAAGGTACTCTGAGGGGGATAGTGGAATATGCATTGTGCTGCAAGGTCAGTAGTTCAAATCCATTTTAGTAGCTAAATCAGTGGCCATAATTTGCTCCCAGAAGAATTTACGGCCTAGACACCCAAAGGGACTGTTTGCTGTAGGGAGTCCCTAAGAGTCCGCTTAGTTTTGATAGCAGTGAGAGTTTGAGGTGATAGTGTCTCAAGACATGAGAAAGAATGTTGCTTCATTAACATAACAAAAACCGAATCCTGCCAAGTAATGCATAGAAGTCAGGATTTCTAACATATCTCAAAAGGAGAACACTTAGTATTAGATTACTTCATGAAGGACAACCATGTCATTCCTTAGCTTCCAAGTTACATCATTACATTACAGTCACACAACATCATCGCATGACTACCAAGCCACTTAAAACCGTGGTATCACCAAGTTGGCACATATATTGGGAGGACCCAGTCAAGTCAACGATAGAAACAAGGTGCCTTACTTGCATTGCATCACTTACAGCATTAGATGCATGTCTCTTTATTTCAGACATGCAGTTTTAGTCCTTTTAGTCCTCTTGCCTATTATACGGAAATCTCTTGGTAGCCAGCAGCAGTATAATGAATTCATTCATTTAAGTGCAACCTTACAGCTCATCTCTTCAGAGCACAGGGTAATATGATGCAAAAAAGAACAATCGAAACCCTTTCATGATGGTTTATGCACATACACCATTTTAATTGAAATTATGTCTTTTCTAAATGGTGTAGTTCTGAAGAGCCTGTTTCTTGGGATTAATGCAAACAATTTAGAAAAATCAGTGGCCATTATTTCGTCCCCATTCTTCAGCAGAAGAGCTCTTCGGTCATTTCAAACCTTCTAGCAGTGGCATCTCTCACAAGTCCATTAAAAAGGTTTAATGACCCTCAATATCACCAGAATCTCTGCCTAAATCTTTCAGCCTTCAGGTTAAGTTACTTCCTTTCGCTCTTGTGTCCATGGAAACACCAAACAGCTGGCTGATGTGCTTTGTTGAATAGTCTCTTATCTATCTGATAAGCATGATTAGGTTCCCTCTTTACATTCGATTCAATAAACCCAATACTCTCCGTTTTCACTCAGGTTTTATTTTAACTCTTGATCACCTTTGTTGCTCTTGCAAAACATCTCCAGTATCTCCTGGAACTGCTGTTGGTTAGAACTAGACATGCATCTCTAGGGAGGGTCTGACTTTAGCCAAGTGGCCCCGGGACCATTTTGAGTTTGTATGTCAGTTTGCTAGCAGAGCTATTCTCCAGTCGAGTGACAACCTTCCTAACAGTTTCACACACCTATTTTGAGCCTTCCTGATAGAAGAGAGATGAGGCTTTCTATCCGACTGGAGTCCAATGTCAGAAACCCACAAGGGCAGTTCTACCATGCACTCCCGGTTTGCCATGCATCAGACTCCACTCTGTGGGAATGAGTTTGGTTTTGGTTTGGTGAGCTTGATATTTGGGCTTCCACTCACTGTCATAGAACTGTTTCTGAGGAAGAGCTACTTATAGAGAGTTCCTGAGACTAGAGATCTTTGTGGAAATGCACAGTCTCATGTTGCTGCCAGTGGGTTTAAACAGCTGGCCCTGTGGTTGCATTATGTGGTTGCATAATGCCTAAGTCATAGTATCTCCCGGGGTCCTTCACCATCGAGGGATGATAATTAAGAAAAGTGACTCAGATGTATTGATATCAGGACTATTTTCATTCCCAGGAATTATTGAGGACTGCACAGATCTTTTTGCTTTTTGGCATGCATCTGTTGTTGTTTATCAAATTAGAAAGTAAAACTGAGAAATCTTAAAAAGATTTAAGTATTAATTCGCTTAACAGTAACACTAATAGACTTATCACATGTTAACATAAATAACGTACTTTTAGAAAAATGAATTGCAATTTCTGACAAAAATATATTGAGCGAGAAAAGTGATATTAACTTTTTTTTGCAAATGTGCATAATGGAAAGCAGCTGAATTCTCTGATCTCTGTATTTACATTCAATCCATTGGGGTAAGTTGTTTTGGTTCCAGTATAAGGAGATAGGCTGTTGGAAAAAGGAACACTATTTTAATCACTTCCTCAGCAATTTCCCCCTCCTGTGATGCTATACCCAAATTCGGTAAGTAGTTGCATTGCATGATGGCAGCTGAAACAGCACCGGCACACACTTCATTGCATGGAAGTCTACCGGGCTGCCAAGTACTCTCACTGACTCTTTTACCCAGGTATTGCAAATTTGGGTTTCTTCAGTGTTACAGTATGTTGTCAATTTGAGAATCAAGAATATGGGGATGGCATCTAGCCTGTCAATCTGGAGATAGCCAATGAGACCTTTGTGGGGGAATGGCTTTCTCCTGAGAATTCTGGGAAATCCGGCCATATTTCCCCCTTGGAGTTGAGAGACTCCCTTGGAGACAAGGCTGACTCCCTGTGAGACATTGCACCTGGCAAGACACAAGTCAGCATGCTAATAGATTCTAAGCCATGGAAACTGGAGGAGCCATGGGGAGACCCTTGCCAATGCTGAGATGCTTCTACCACCGCTGGATACACAAGACCCTGTACTCACTGGCCTGTGATTGTCCTGTGTCATTGTGCTTCGTGAGTCTGAAGTGGACTTCATAGATTGGTATCTATGGATTGGAAAATATGGGTTAATATCAGACTTGTTACTTGGACAGAACTGGGCTGGGATGTTTTCTCCATTTTCAATTGTTCTTGTATAGAAACCTCTTTCTTATACACATATGCATGCTTATGAATTTGTTTCTCTAGCCTACCTGGACTAACACATTCAGTTAGTCACATATGATTAAAATATTTGACCTGAAAGATCAAAAGGTATCTCATGAGAAGTATAAGAAAAAACGGGAATCCAAACCTGTGGCACACATGGCTGAGCTGGTCTCATATTCAAACTCCTCTACAAACATCTTCTCTTAGAACAGTTTCCAAAGCTCACTTTCAGCAGGTTCGTCCCGGCCCATATACTAACTTATTTACTCTCTACTACTTCTATAATGCTGACTGTGGATCTACATGAAAGCAAACCCTCAAGAGATTCAGTTTCTTTCTCCAGTTATGGTGCTGTTTATAGGTCTAATTGTGAGGAAGTTGATTTTTTTCCCTTTGCATTTAGGTATAATTCATAGTGAAGGTGATTCTCTTTGATCTTAATCAATAAGTGCTTCAAGTCCTTTTCACATTCAGCAAGCAAAGTTATATTTTTTTTCCATATTGCAGGTGGTTGATGAGCCTTAATCCTGTCCTGATGCTTCATTCTTCAATAGTGCCCGGTTCGCAGGTGAGTTTGTCAGCACATAGATTGACTTAGCAAGGTCAAAGTGTATATCCTGTTGTAAACTCCCCTGGTATGAAATCCCTGCTGTGTTTCAATGCCTGCCTTTTGGCCTATGCATGCACCATGAAGTGTTTTCAAACTTCCATTCTTCACAAAGTTACCCATAATTTACCATGCTTCACACAGTCACATGTCTTTACATAGTCAACAAAAATAAATAAAGTTCTAGCTAGGATCCAGCTGGCATCAGCAAGAAGATCCCTTTTTCCAAGAATTTTGAATCTGACTTGAGTTTCTGACAATTCCTTGTTGGTACTACTGTACCCATTTTGAAGTTATCTTCATAAGTGCTTTATTTTTCTGTGGTATTAATGATACTGCTCAATAATTTTCTTATTTAATTAAAATAGTGCCACCCAATAATTTTATGGAGGTCACAAAGAGAATAGCTGGAAGGGTTTTAGTAAGTAATTCACTGTTCTGCGATCACTCACTCAGATGTTCATTTTCCTCTGTGGGTTTATGTGGCATGCACCCCTTATAAAGTTACTATCTGGCAGTTATTTAATCTGACACTTCTAGTCATACTCATTGTAACTCCAGTCACTTGCCCAAAGAGGACTATGAAACTGTAAGGTGCTTGTGGATCAAAAGATGCTTGGACTTTCTAGTCATATAAATAAGGTACATGGAAACCCTCTGGGGATGAAGCTGTGCAAACAAAGTTGGTGAAATCCTACCAAGGGGATGGGTTAGTTTTGGCATCCTGTTAGGCTTGAAAGAATCTATTCCAGTGATAGAAAGGGAATCTCATCGCCATTGGAAAGGTGAACCGCAGTGGAAAGCATCCTTCAGGCTCATGATACCTGTGCCAAACCTCTTTCCCACAAGAGGCAGAGAGTTAGAACATTGGAGGTGGTGAGCCATGGTGAGAGACTTCACAGTGAGGTGACAACAGCAGGACAGCAGAACTAAGAGTCTAGCATGAGACTGTAGAGCGGCCTTCCTGACATATGGAGCACAAAAGCTGAGTACCTTTGGGCAGACGACTAGCTAGTGGAGTGGAGTGATTCCAAGCACTTAATTGGCAGAGCTAACAGAGCTCTGTAACAGAGTTTGAGCAGGTCAGAGGCCAATGGTCCATATGACAGAAAGAAGTTGGTGGACAGAGAGGCAGGCCTACATCTATGATGAGAAGGGGCTACCCCAATAGAAGTGTGTCCTGAGATGTTTATGATATTTAAATGTCACCTGCTTCCCCCCTTCCACACCTTGAAAAATCCCATAATTGTCAATATTGTCCATGAGTTCTGTGTGGTCTTTGCAATAAATGATCAAACCCAGTAGAGAAGTAAAGAGGATGTGAGTCACACTTGGTAATAAGGCTGAGGTAAAGGCATGTCCCACCTCTGCAGCACAGGATCCATGCTTGGGCCACTGGTGCTAACATACTGGATTCTCTTCCTCCACCCAGTTACTTATCAATATTCCATATGATAGTCTTAATATTCATGACCACCATTGTCTCTAGTTATTTCACTACAGGTTTCTAAATACAGTAGAACCCCAGACCTCGACGTAATCCTTTCTAGGTGAAGCATCGGGATGCATGCATTCGAGTTCTGGATCAATTTTTCACATAAGAAATAACTGAAAATGGATTAATCTGTCTTTACCCTAACCTGGTTTTTGTTTGTTTGTTTGTTTTTCTTTTTGGGGGGGCTTCACTGCCCTCTGGTGGTAAAAGTAGGAGGCGCAGCCTTTGCTCCAGTGGAGCCACTGCTCAAATTGAACCTCCATACCAGTGGGCCGCAGTCCTGCGCACAACCACCATGCCACCGGGGCTCAGCCCTAACTGATTTTTTATACAAAACATTACACAAAATTTTCAAAATAAACGAGTTCTGAGTTATACAATATAATTTAAATAAGAAACACAACATTAAAAAAGTTTTTAGCAACTATAATAATTTGGTCCAAACTTCCAAAAAAAAGGTTAAACAATGTGTATTAACAATGCCAACTAACAGCAAGTGACCGAAACAAGTACTGCTTTTGTCTACAAAAATCACACAGATCTGGTTGGATTCTGATGCTTTCTTTGAGCTCTGATGCAATTTTTTTTCGACATTTCATATCCAAATCTGATCATGGTCAAGTAGTGATACGATCAAAATGTCCGGGTTCTGCTGTAGTGGTTTTCCCAGCCTGAATATTTTTGTGCATTTTAATGGAGAGAGAGGGGTTTCTACTGCCATAGAGAGTAACAAGCTTGAAAATCCACAGCGGTAGTTCTCCTCTGTCCTGAAGGGCCACTGTGCGTAGGAATCTATTCAATGGCATTGAGCCTGTTATTTCAACATTATGTACAGGAAGGTGAGCACTGGCTTGCTGTTTTTCTCAGTTTTCAGAGTTGGTGCCCTTGTAACTTTTTATTTTTTGTTTTTCTTACTGCTAAATTCTTAGTGTGATTATAATTTCATGAATTTTTAATATTACTCTAAATGCATGGATTAAAAAAGCATGTATTTTATTTGTTTCCATCTGTTAAAGTCACCTTTTCTTTATTCAAATCATCCTAATTTTGGTTAGTGAAAGTCATTCTGATCACCTTAGACCGTGATAACTTAGTCAAATATCTCAGGTTCTTTTTGTTCTTTTCCCCCTGAAAAATCTGAAAAAGCAATTTTTCCAAGGAGCCCCGATTGTTTTTTAGTAGAAAATGGAATTCACAGACCAGGGTGACAGCCAGTTTGTGACAACTGAGAGGTCCTTGCATGGTGGCCTCTCAGAGTGAGGAAATGAAAATTTTTTTCCCAAGGACAAAATAACGTATTTATATAGATATTCTAATAAAAAAGAAGCTTTTCTTAAGCCAGGAGTTGGTTCTGTACCCATTGTAGGATTGAAAGTCTGAAAGCAAATGCCAAGTTTATCCAGAGATAATAACAGTTTGGGACCCCGCGCATCAGAGGGAAGGGACAGGAACGTAGAAGCTTAGAAGAGAAGTCCCAGGGTGTGGAGCTCAGCTTCTGAGGAAGAGCACTATTGGCAACTGGAACATGTCAAGAGGAGGTCAAGTACCATTGCCAAATGTATTGTCTAGGATATAGTTCAGGAAGGGCTCATGGGAACAATGTTCTTCCTATTCTTGTAGGTTATGAAGGGTTTATTTGTGTATCCAGAATGACTGCATATACAATCTTCAGCACATATTCCCTTTCCTTCAGTGTTTTGCATCTGTTACTCCATTATTTTCAGGCATAAAATGTTACCGACAAACAAAACCCATGCAAGCATTTTGCCTGGTGCCTCTCTGATTTGCTTTCCCTCCTAAGCAAGTTGGATTTTGAGTCTGTAGGTCCAAGTTTTTTTTCTTTGCTTTTAAACCTTAGTTCGATTTGAGATGTGATTAGATCACATCTCAGAGAATGCCATTCTTCGTGGCCTTTCCAGATGTGTATTATGTTCTTTGCATAAGTAGGGTTTTTTTTTTGGGGGGGGTGATTTTTTTATTTTTAGTATTTGCTCTGCTCCATCACTTGGTTTTCCTCTTCAGGAATTTCACACCACATGTGACTGGCTCTTCGTCTTCTGTTTTTAATCATTTCTTTTTCTTCAATGATAGCGTGTTTCTCTTTTTCTACCTTTTGTTTTCTTAAACTCTCCTCTGTTGCCTTTATTCTTTGCATGCATTTCAGTTCAGCTTTGCTTCAGAGAAAACTATTCTTTATTCCCAATTGTTTTTTCTGCTGTTTTCAAATTGACATTACAAAAATATTTTTGTATTGTTTTTTTCAGTTTGTTCTGAAATAACTGTCAATAGTTTTCATCTGTTTTGTGGCTCTATCTCCAGAGTTCTTTTGTATTAATAGAGATATCTCTTTGCTTCTTATTTAGTACTTGATATGATATGCTTGTTACTAATTTTTTGTGATCTTAGGTTTACTAAACTTCTAGGAAGGCAAGATTTGTCAGATTAGCATTTAGACTTCAGTTATGCAATTTCTCTTGTTTTTCTTTTAAGTATTCACAAATTCAGTAAATATGACTGTGTGTCTCCGTCACTCTGAATTGTATCTACATCTTCCTTTCCTTTTCTTCTATTGCTCTGACTTGCTAAAATTAGAAGATAGTCCCAGAACTTCCTCCTCTGTGTTGGGCCTTTCCTGCATGCAGGCTGTAACTGGCTTGTTTTGAGGGCTTGTATTCCCCAAGCTCCCACCCCTGCAGTTCTTCTTATGCATTCCTTGTAATTAACTATTAGTGTTCAAAAATCCTGCTGATTTCATTTTGGCCTGTCTCATTTTCCAGTAAGTACTTATTAGGCTATGCTGGAGTTCTTTCCTTCTTAGGATTAGTAGATAGCTTATTGCTTCCTCTTCCTACCAGGGCAGACAGATGCTGAAGCAATGTCTCATCTAGTTTAGTGGGTTGTAGGGATACTTTGTTGCTTAGTGTTGTTGTAAATATTGTTTATACAGCCTTGGTTTTGCAATCCTAGGTGCTCTGTCCATTTTTTTTCTAAGAGAATTTGATGAGATTTAAAAAAAATACCACTTGTGTCAGGCAGGGTTCTCTTAGAGAAATAACACCAGGACACCAGTAATTCTCTTTATATACTTATATAGAGAGAAGGGTATCTAAGATAAGAAAGAAACAGTTAACTATCTGTAAAGCAGTACGGATTGCCCGGTGCAACTCACTTGCGTGAGACAGCTAGAAGACTGGCAGTCATTCAAGTCTTGAGGGCCGTTGAGTAGTCCTCTGTAGAGCAATCCAGGCTATCTGGTCACAGGCAGCAAACAGCAGAGCAGGTCACCAACAGTCAGCCAGATGACAGAGTCCAACAGTCCCCAGCTCAAGAGATGTATATTCCAAGAACGTGGCGAAGTAGGGCTTGAAGGAACCTCAACTCACAGCTCCACAGTACACAATTAGGTGTCCCACAGGTAGTGTTGCTTGGAGGTCAAGGCACAAGACAAACAAAGCAGCTGTCTGGTCTGAAGATCCAACAGCAAGAGCGCAAGGGCGGGGCTCACCAAGCCTTTTCTATCTCCACCCTTCAATTGATGGCATGTGTTCATTGGCAATGTCGTCACAACAGACCTACCTATCGCATTTGGCCATGTTGGCACCACAGGCTTACCTATAACACCACTTTCCATCTTTCTGGGAATTTCTTATACACATTAAATTCTGCCTCAGCATTAAGTTTTTAGTTATTTTTAGTTAAAGATTTTACTTATAAATTATATTCTACTAATAAGTTTATCTAATTCTGAAACTTTGGTTCATGGAAAAATTAATGTAATTATTTATTATCTTAATATATACATAACCCTTAAGATAATGACAAAATTACTGTGTTATAAAATGATTACTATTTAAAATTTGCATCTATTGTTTACATTACTGACCTTAATTTGCTGGGGATTTTCCTTATTTTAGAATGGAGAGATCTCTACTGAGAAAATCTATCTTGAGAAAATAGTACAAATGGTTATCAAGCATATAGAGTCAAAAAAACTCTGTTTAAAAGGCACATCGAGTTTTTCTTTTTATGTATGATATGCTAATGATTTTTTTAAGTTTTTTTTTTTTTTTGCATCACTGCCCCTGGTGGTTGTGGGTGCTACCTTGCCACTCCTGAGAACTGCCGCTGGATTTGAACTGCCAAACCCGCGGGCTGCATTTCCGCACTCAACCACTTACACTACCAGGGCTCAGCCTATATGCTAATAATTTAATGTACAATAAGTTACATATTTTACAGTATTTTTACATTTTCAAATCTTATTTTAATTTAAAGAATTTGTAAGTCCTTACAGTGAAGCCCACAGAACAAGGCACACTAAATGTTTCTCTTACAAAAATCAATATGACATCAAGAGAGAGCACACTGTTCTGAGCTTAGGAAGATAATCTTTAGTATACAAGGTAAATACAAGAAAATAAATAGACCTCCTAGCCAAAATTTAAAAATAGGAAAATAATAAAGATATAGTTAACACATATTATCAGCACTGAAGAAAATGAGAAAAGGTTTTAAAACAAAATGAACTAAGCATGGAAAAATACACTAAAAAATCATCAGCACCCCAAAAAGCTTACAGAAAATTAATATATATATCAATAATTATGCAGAATGTACATATATTAAATGTATCAATCAAGAGAGAAAGTGGCAGAGTTGGTAAAAACATAAACAATAAAAAGACCCATAAATGTGCTGCCTACTGGAGATACACCTAGTATAGAAAGATTAAAAATTAGCTAACATTGAAAGGATGGAGAAACATCAAGAAAGTAGCAGTCAAAATAGAATAAGAGTGGCAATACTTAAATCTGATAAAATAGACATTAAGGCATAAGCCAACATAAGGGAAGAGGAAGAATATTATATGATGATTAGCAAGTCAATTCAACTTGAGTATATAACCATAATATATAAATATAAATATATTCAAGTGAAAGAGCCCCAAATATGTAGATTGGATATTAACAGAACTTAAAAAAGGAAGAGACATATAATAATCCATAATAATAGTAGAAAACTTTAATGCACTATTTTTGATAAAGGACAGAAGAACTAGAAAGAAACTCAACAAAGATACTGAGGTGAAAAACAATACAATCAACTAATTTGACCTCATAGACTAATGGTTCTCAATCTTCCTAATGCCATGGTGTGGTCTTTTAATACAGTTCCTCATGTTGTGGTGACCCCCAACCATAAAATTATTTTCATTGCTACTTCATAACTGTGATGCTACTACTGTTATGAATCAGGCAACCCCTGAAAAAGGGTCATTCAGCCCCCAAAGGACCACAGGTTGAGAAACACTGTGAAGGACAGGCACAGAACACTTAACCAAAAACAGAACAATGTATACACTATTTCAGTGTACATGCTTACTCTTAAGAATACATTGTTTCTTATGCCACAAAGCAAACCTCAAAAAGCTTAATAACATTAAAATGGTCTAAGACATTTTCTCATGGTCATTGGAAGAAAAAGATGAAAAAAAAATCAGATACATGGAAACAGAACAAAAATCCTTAAAAGTGACTGGTTGATAATAGAATTAAAAGATAATTGAATCAAATAAGAATGGAAACACAACATATCAAACCTTAGGGATGCAGCAAAAGTAGTGCTCAGAGGACAATTGATAGTAATACAAACACATTTTAAAAAATTAGACTGAATTCAAATCAACACCTGCATTCAGAAATGTCAACCACTAGAAAAAATGATAATAAATAAGCATATAGCTAACAAGATAATGTAAAAGATAAATATTCAAATAAAAATAAATGAAATAAAAACCAAAAAAAAAGTAATAGAAAGTTTTAAAAAGACTAGATGTTTGTATTAGTCTGGAAATACTGGAGAAACAAATTTGTAGATACTTATGTGTACAGGAAAGAACAATTGAATATTGAAATCATTGAGAAAACATTCCAACCCAGTCTAGATCAAGTCTATAACCCTTTTAGCTCATATGTCTGATACCAATTTATAAAGTCCTCTACAGACTCACAGAACACATGCATTGACACCAAATGCAGGAAGTTCACAGACCAGTGGGTGGGAAGTCTTGTGGATCCAGTGGCGTTGTAATCATCTCAGAGCTGGCAGGGGTCTCCATGTAGCGTCTCTGGTTTCTAGGGCTGCATCAAGGCAGGTCCTGTGGCTTCTCCTCAAGGATGTCTTCTCACAGGGAGTGAGCCTTGTCAATAATGACTCTCCAAGGGAGTGAGGAGAGAGAGAGAGAAAGAGAGAGAGAGAGAGAGAAGAGAGAAAGAGAACTCCTCCCTACAAGGAGGAAATATGGGGATTTCCAGAATCCTCACAGGAAGGCCATGCCCACACAGAAGCCTCATTGGCTACCACAATTTACAGGCCAGACACTATCCTTTCACTTTTAATCCTCTTAACTCCAAAATTGACATCAGATTATGTAATTACTACAATGTTAATACTTTGAAAGTTAACATTGAATAAGTTACTAAGAAAATAAAAAGACCTCTGATAAGAAAAATCTGACATGGTTGCAAAATTGGAGAATTTTAACAAAGATTCAGAGAAGAGAAGGAAATAATCATTAATTAATTATATGAAGCAAGAATAGCATTTACACCAAAGCCTGCAAAGACACAATTATAAAGAAAATTATAGACTAATATTCCTCATGAACTTAGGCACAAAAATTCTCAACAAAATCTTAGCCAATAGAATCCACAACCTATCAAAATAATAATACATCGTGACCAAGTAGAATTCATGCTAGATATGTAAGAATGGTTTAACACAAGTAATCAGCATAATCCAGTACATAAATAAAACAAAGGAAAAGAACCATAGGCTTATGTAAATCAATGCAAAAAAATTTGACAAAACCTAATATCTATCTTTGATTTTTTTTAAATAAGTGAAATACCAATAGAAGAGAAATTCCTTAGCCTAATTACAAGTATATACATGAAATCAACAGCCAATATTATTCTTAAAAGAGAGACACTGAAAACACCCCTTTTGTGACTAGTAATCAGACAAGAATATCCTTACCACTCTTATTCATTAATTTGCTGAAACTTGCAGCCAGAAGGATAAGAGAAGGGAGAATAAATGATGTGCAAATTAGCAAGAAAGAAGAATATTTCCTAATCTTAGCTAACCCTATCAGAAACTCACTGCCATCCACTCAATGACAACTCATTGTGACCCTCTAAGACAGGGGAGAACTGCTGCTGTGGAGTTCTGAGACCGGGACTCTTTACAGCAAGAGAAAGTCTGGTCTTTCTCCAGGGGAGCAGCTGGCCATTTCAAACTGTAGGCAGTGTGGACAGCAGCCCAACACATAACCATGCTACCAGCAAACAGCTTTTTACTATATGTTGTTGTGGTTGTTAGGGTCATCAAATTGGTGACAGCACATAGTGAACCTATGCACAAAAGAACAGCACACTGCTCCGTCGTGCGTCTTCCTGACAATTTAGTCCTGTGCCGGAGCCTCTTGCTGCAGCTGTGGTGTCGATCCCTCTCATGGAGGGAGTGTCTTCTTTTTCATTGCCCCTCTGCTTTACCAAGCTCACCCAGGATTGATTTCTTCTGACGATAGGATAACGAAGCCTTGACATCCCTACCTCAATGGATCACTCTGGCCACACTTCTTCCACGACAGAGTGGTTTGTCCTTTTAGCAGTCCATGGAACTTTCAATATTGTTCTCCAGCAACACAATTCAAATACATCAATTATTCTTTGACCTTCCCTATTCAATGTCATATATATATATATATATATATATATATATATATATATATTATCCCTCTCTAGTCACAAAAGTAGTTTGCAAAAAAGTTCTGCTCTGGAAAAATGCTGCAGAAACTGTTGTGATGTTGAAAACAGCTTATAAGGATAGTACTATGAAAAAACTCAAGTGTATGAGTGGTTTTCTCATTTCAAAAAAGGTGCAATACAGAATGAATACAAACCTTGTTCTGGATGTCTACCAACTTCCCGAACTGACAAAGATGTCGGCAAAATCCATACACATGTGTTGGAAGACCAACATTAGACCATTGAAAAGATGGGGAAGTTATATGGACTATCTTGGGGCTTGGTTCAGAGAGTTTTAACATAAAATTTGGGAATGTGAAGTATTGCTGTGAAACTTGTGCCCCAGGTTCTGACTGACCAGGAGAAAGCATACTCAGTGGAAGTATTCATTGCTTTGAAAAAAGAGCAGTGACTCAGACTTTTATTTCCAAGATCATTACTGGTGATGAAACAAGGTACTATTCTTATAACCCCAGAAGCAAACATCAATCAAGCCAGTGGAAGACTCATATATTAATTTAGCCAGTGGTAGAGATGACTGCTATCTCATTCCCCAAAAGGTTGGTAAGTAAAATAAAAGATGAAGACTATGCTCATTTTTGATGTGCAAGAGATAATGCATTTGGAGTTCATTCCACCAGGTTAGATTTTTAATTAAGCATTGTATTTAGGGGATCTGAAAATACAGCATAAAAGTCAGATGAAAAAGGCCTAAATTGTGGCTGATGGGGGACTGGTTTCATCACCACAACAATCCACCTGCTCACACAGCCATCTTAGTGTGCTAGTTTTTTTTTTTAACCCCAAACAGCATGCCTCTCTTGCCCACGCACCTCATTCACCTGGCCTTGTTCTGTGTGACTTCTTTTTGTTTTCATGAATGAACAGGGATATGAAAGCACAGCAATTTGATTTGTAGAAGAAGTGAAAAACAAACAAACAAAGGTGATGGCGTCAGCCGTACAAACGGACGAATTTGAAAGAAAGTTTCCAAGTATGTCAGTCTGGGAAGACTAGAGAAACAAATTCATAGTGATTCTGATATATGAGCTTTATATACAAAAGCCATTGAATATTGAGAAAACAACCCAGCCCAGTCCAGGTCAAGTCCATAAGTCTGATATTAGTCCATAGGTCTGATACCCATCTACAAAGTCCTCTTCAGACTTATGAAACACAGGCGATGATGCCACATGCAGGAGGAACGGAGGCCAGTGGGTGGGAAGCCTTGTGGAGCTCGTGGCATTGTCAGCATCTCAGCACTGGGTGGGACTCTCCACATTGCTTCTCCAGCTGAAGGCACTAACACACTCTGTGTGTCTTGTCCATTGCAATGTATCTCAGGGAATGAATGTGTGTCCTGTCTCCAATGAGCTACGTATCTCCTTAGTGCCACCAAATGAGGTCATCAAGCCGAGACCGGATCGACAGTCTAAACTCTGCCCCCTCCCCCTTAATCCTCTCAAATGGACAACAGACTAAAGAACTACCGCACCAATAATGCAGGTTACAACATAGGTTTCTGCTTTTGCAGTCCCTCTGAATTGTTTCAGTGTCCCCCACCCTGGCGGTGGTATAGTCCACTTTGGGAAACACTGCACTCAAGAGTAAACATCTATGAACTTGAGAAAAAGGGAAAGCAACATACAATAAGCAGAAGGGCTGTACAACATATGCAAGGCAAAGGGAGATATTAGGAGGTACACAGGAGTAAAATACAATGAAGATAAATGCTATTATTAATCACAATTTTGTAATAATAGTAATAAAAAACAGTATCTATCAGTAAATGCAGAGATTGTCATGCAAGTTGAACAGATGTAGGAAGGTGAATGGCCACCTAACAATGGTGGTTGGCAGAATACATTTCTATATAGGTACTTGTGTGGGCCATAAATATATCTAAGGATGTCACAGATCATATGGGGAAAGGTTTAAAAATATTTTAACCATAACCAAAAACCTTAAGGTTCTGGACTTGTGGATTTAGGAGGACACAATTGGGTGACATCTAGATCAATTAGTATAATATATGCCACGAATACAATGTTCTACATCTTAGTACGGTCCATCGAAAATGGGGTCTGAAAACCTTAAGCATGATAATCTAAGATGCAACTATCATCTCTCTCTGTTCAAAGAACAGTGAGGAGAACCAAGATTAAGAAAAATATCCAAATTAGTGTGTCTAAAAGACTATGAGCCATGTGTACCACAACCTCCCAGTAATAAGACCAGAAAAACTACATGGTATCTGGCTACCACCAACGACCACTCTGATCACAATCAAAGGTTCTGGATAGAGAGGGAGAAAACAGTGTAGGGCAACCTTCAAAATCATACAAAACAGATCATTCTTATAGATGGAGAAAGGTGGAACCCCTGAGACAGTAGGTCATAGACATTCTTCCTAGCTGGATCTGAACATATTCCTGGGGTTCACTTTGTGACCAAACAACAGAGAGTTCTATAAAGTGAACAATAACACCAGGCATGAATGTACCCCGCAGAAAATTTAACCATATGAAAACAAAAGGCCAGAACCTCCCTCCAAACAAAGCTCAGAGGGCAGGAAGAATCAGAAAAGAACAAACGAAACTGAGAACCCAGGGAAGCATTCTGCAACACAGAGAAGATTGAAATCATGTCCTGGAACAAAATGGGTACACGTTGTACAATGGAAGATGCATCTGCTCAGAATACTTCCACCCAAACTGCCAACAAATTAAAAAAATAACCTTCTTCTTTTTATGTCCCTAATAGGCTGTTCTCATCATTGTTCCAGGTAGCCATTTTAATTATGTTTGTTTTTATTTATTTTTCTATTGGTTTTTGATGATAAAGGCACATGATTATGCCTTTGCCCTTCACTATACAAGGGAGGGATACTATTATATTAAATGTTCTACCTTTTTTACTATACACATGTTGTAGCCAGAACATAATTTCTTATTAATATGTGAGGGTAAGTAAAAAAGAGCGTTGCTACAATAACATAGAAATCTTTTAAAAATAATTTTACTGGGAACTCATACAACTCATCAAAATCCACACATTGCAACAGCCACCCAGAATTCAGAGACCATACTCACAATTATGGAAATTAGTAGGGTATTTCCCATGTCTACTGAGGTGTGCTGGTAGGCAACTCTCTCTTTCTAGTCCATAGTCTCTCAACCACATGTGGCTTGGATCTCTGCTTCATTCCATGTCTCGGGAACCTACCACTGCCTTGTGATTTGGCTTTCCTTCCACAGCTGATGTCGTTGTGTGTCTTGTGAGATTGAGGAGGCCTTTGTAGCTTGGTGTCAGACATATGAGCAAATGTTGGACTTCAGGGCTTGGACAGCACTGGGTTGGGATGTTTTTTTAATGTACACTTACCAGTTATAGAAAAATATCTCTTAGGCATATGAGTTTCTGTGGATTTGTTTCCCTAGTTTACCCAGACTAGTTTTCATACTTTTTTTTTCATTTACAGATATTTCATTTTATTATATTTTATTGGGGGCACTAACAGCTTTTATAACAATCCACACATTAATGGTATCAGGCACATATGTATATATTTTTCTATCATCATTTTCAAAACATTTTCTTTCTACTTGAGCCCTTACTATTAGTTCTTCTTTTTCTCCTTCCCCACCCCCACCCCCCACCCTCATGAACCCTTGATAATTTATACATCACTATTATTTTCATATTTTACACTGTCCATTGCCTCCCTTCACTCATGTTTCTGTTGTTCATACCCTTTTTGGGGGAGGGTGGTGTACCTCTGCCATTGGTTTGCTCTTTCTCTCCTTTCTCCCCCCCACCTTCCTCCTACTTTCATAGTATTGAATCTCTCATTTCTGGCCCTGAGAAGTTTTTCTGTCCTGAATTCTCTGTGTTGATTCCTCTTATCTGTACCAGTGTACATGCTCTGGTCTCCCCAGATTTGTAAGATAGAACTGGGTGATCACAGTGAGAGGTAGGAAGCATTAAAGAACTAGAGAAATCTGTGTTTCATCGGTGTTCTACTACACCCTGGTTGGTCCGTCCCTTCCTTGTGACCCTTCTGTGTGGGGTTGTCCAATTGTCTACAGATGGGCTTGGGGTCTCTATTGTGATTCCCCTCATTTACATCAAAATGGCTCTTTGTTTTAGGTCTTCTGATGCCTGATATCTGACCCCTTGGACACCTGATAATCACAGGGTTGGTGTGCTTCTTCCATGTGGGCTTTGTTGCTTCTTCGCTAGATGACTGCTTGTTTAATGTTAAGTCTTTAAGGTTTCAGACATTAATATCCAGGCACCGTCAGCTATCTTCACCACATTAGGCTTATGTACCCATTTTGACTTCAGTGATTGTGTTGGAAAGGTGAGCATCACAGAATGTCATGTTATTAGAAAAAGTGTTCTTGCATCGAGGGAAGACTTGAGTAGAGGCCCAATGTCCAATGTTCATCTGCTACCTTAACTTAAACTATAAATATATGTATATAGATCTTTAACCCTATCATTGTATATATTAACATATTTACATATATATAGGCCTATGTTTATATATCTATAAATGTCTTTTACCTCCTAGTTCTTTCCTCTATTTCCTTTTATTTTCTTCCTGTCCCATTATCATGTTTGACCTTTGTTCAGTTCTCTGTACTTCCTCTCAACTACGTTGCACTTGATTGAACCCCACCAGGCTTTCTATGCCTTTCTGGCCATTGATTTTAGATCTCTTGTTGTTCTCTTGTTCCTGTGTTTTTTAAAAATTAGTTCTTAAAAAAATAATTTTATTGAGGGCTCATACATCACTTTTCACAATACATAAATACATATACTGTGCCAACCACCTTCTCACGCCTGCTGCCGTCATCATTCTCCAGATATCTGCTTTTCCAGTTGAGCCTTTGATATCAGTTTCTCATTCTTTCCCCTCCATCCTTGCTCTCTCTCCCCCATCAACCTTCAATATATTATAAATTATTATTGTTTTGCCATGTCTGACACTGCTGACTTCTCCTGTTGCCCACTCCTCTGATATCTGTCCTCCAGACAGCAGGTTATATGTCTATCCTTGTCACTGGCCCTCCCTCTCTACCCCACCTACCCTCTCCATTCATCTGGTAACCCCACTCTCACCTCTGGTCTTGAGTGGTTCATCTGCCCGGGGTTCCCTGTAGTTCCAGTTCCCATCTCTATGAGGGTACCTCCTCCAGTCCAGCTGGATTTGTAAGATAGAATTGGGACCATGCTAGTTGGGGGGAGGAAGCCGTCAGGGACTTGAGGAATGTTGTAAGCTTCATCACTACTTCACTACTTGACTGGTCCGTCTCCTCCCCATGATGGTGTCCAATTGTATGCAAATGGGTCTTAGGTCCCCAGGCTGCTCTCTCCCTCATTCATAGTGATGTGATTCTTGATGTTTGATGATTGATATCTGCTCCCTTTGACCCCTCGTGATCACACATGCTAGTGTGCTGCTTCCATGTGGGCCTTGCTGCTTCTATGCTAGAGGGCCACTTATTCACCTTGAAGCCTTTAAGACCCCAGATGCTTTATTGGTTGGTGGTTGGGCTCCATTGGCTTCCTCCACTCTGTCTGCCTCACCACCCTTTTGTCCTCAGTGAACATGTCTGCAGGGTGGGTGCATAATGATAGGATTTTTGTTCTTTGATGCCTGATACCTGATTCTTTCCATACCTCCTGGTTGCACAAGCTGGTGTGCTTCTATGGTGGGCTTTGTTGCTCCTGAGCTAGATGACCACTTGTTTACCCTCAAGCCTTTAAGATCTCAGCGACTATGTCTTCTGACAGCTGGGTACCATCAGCTTTCTTCATCACTCTTGCTATTGCCCCCACCTGTCCTCAGTGATTGTCTCAGGAAGGTGCACACACAGTGATATGGCTTTTTCCTGTTTGATGCCTGAGACCTGATCCTTTTGACACCTCGTGGCCTCAATGGCTGGTATACTTCTTCTGTGTGCACACTCTTTTTATATGGCTCTATTGTATGTTTATTATCTATAACATCATGTCAAGTGGAGAGAAGATTGAAGTTGTCAATGATTTCACCTCTTGGACCCACAATCACTCATGGAACTGTCAACACTCACGGAGGCTGCAGTCAAGAAATCAGATGGCACAATGCATATGGTCAATTTGCTGCACAAAACCTCTCTGAAAGCTTGAAAAGCAAAATGTCATTTTGAGGACTAAAGGACGACTGGCCCCAACCATGGTATTTTCAATTACCACACCTGCAAATGAAAGTTGGACATTGAAGGAGGAAGCCTAACGAAGAACTGATGCATGTGAATTATGGTGCTGTTGAAGAACACTTGAAAGTACCATGGACTTCTAGAAGAACCGACAAATGTGTATTAAAATAAATACTGTCAGAATGTCTATTAGAAGCGAGGAGGGTGAGAGTTCAACTCACTATGACATCAGCAGAAACCTGCTTCTGAAAAATGCTCAGTGTAGTAGAAGGGCATCGACAAAGAAGATGGTCCTCAATGACATTGATTGGCACAGGGATTGCAGCAATGGGCTCCAAAATAACAACAATTATGAGAAGGGTGCAGGAGCGGGTAGTGTTCTGTTGTGTCGTCGTACATAGGGTTCCTATGGACTGGAGCCAACTGGACTGCACCTAACAACAATGATGCTTACATGGTCCCTGCCATGTTAATCACTTCCACCTGGTGGAAGTTACAAAGACATGAAAAGAAGACCCACATTGAAGAAATCATCATACTTTCATGACAATGAGTGGTATATTACTGAGAGAACTTGTCTGCAAGCTATTTGCGACTTCAGGCATCTATTTAATCCCATTTTATTTAGAATAAACATGTGCATGTATACACTATAATCCTCATAGCAATACTCTTTGACCCTTGTACACGTATTCTTCATTCCCATTTACAGATACATTGGGTGAGGACTGAAAACATCTGTAGTATCTTTCTTATTCTGCTCTCCTAGGTAGGGTGGTATCTGAGAATTACTCTCCCTGGAGCCATTGTCAGGAAATGTGTACTCCCTGGTACTTGGTGGGGGCGGGGGGGAAGGGCCCTCTGCTCCACAGATTCTTCTCAAGTTTCTCTGAAACTGCCTTGCCAAGTCTCTTTCCCTCTGTTCAGGAACTGACTCTGACAATGAGAATGGTCCGAAAATCTGCTGCTAAAATGCATGCCCAACAAGTGAGTGAAAATTAAATTTCCCCTCCTTGCCTTAACTCTCAATCTTTATGAGAAACTTCTTGGAATCCTATTTTAGTCTCTTGGCATTTTCTCCACTTAACGTCTTGTCTTTGGCAGGGTCATGCCATCATGCTCTCTCTGTCCATGATGAGCAGTTGCCCTGTAAAATGAGGAAAGTGTGCATAGAAACTGTACGGGAACTTTGCTGAACTCAATATGCTCGATAACCTTTCCTGGACCTCTGCCCTGCCCGCAGAGCAGCTCGACTGACCTTTTAGACAGCTTTTTTGGTCATCACTCAACAAAGATGCCCAGAATCTTGCTCACACCCGTGGGATGGCTTCCTGGCTTCCTGTCGACAGCCTTTGGTTGTTGGTGTGTTTTTCAGCATGGGTGACAGCATCATGAACTTAATCGAACTGCTTTGGTCTCAAAGCTTGATGCAATTCCCACCTCAATCTACTATTTCTGATGGTTGTCACTTGGACTTCTTTTTACTTTTTTTTTTCTCATGAAAGAGAATTACTATATGTATTTTTGGGTAATCTAAGTTAGTTTTTGACAATATAGGGAATGATCATATGGGAGAGATGTACCCACGTGAAATGTTAATGTAGTTGCCTCATGTCTATTTAGGTCAGGTAGCTTCAAGGTCAGAGAATGGAGGACATGATTTTATAGTTAATTATCATTTTCTCCAACAATGGCACTATTTGCCTTGGTCTTCTTTGCTCCTTGCTATTTTTCAGTCAGTTTCTTATCGAAAGAGTCCTAACTGGTACAAGCAGTTAATGCATTTGCTTCTCACCTGAAAGACTGGGACATTAAATCCACCCAGAGATGCTTTGCAAGGCAGACCTAGTAAAAACCTTGCCCCTAAACTCAGTTACTGAAAGCCAATGAGAACAAAAATATGTTTCTGAACAAAAATATATGCTTAATAAAGGCATTTGTTCCATTATGCAATTAAAAGCTTGAAGGCTAGTGCTATCTCTAAAGTCTATATCTGAAGTGCTAAATCTAAGGAAAACAACATGGTGCATAAAGCAAGTAGCACTAGCATCATGCACTACGCACATCCAGACGTCCCACCTTCACGTGTTCCTTTGCAGGAGAGAGAAACAAACAATGGCAAGGGAGCAATCAAGCATCCTTAAGTGCATGCAGACTTCTCATCCTCATTCAGAGCAAAATATCAACATTCATTTTTTTGCCCCATGACAGATTTCAAATGGCAGCTGAGAACAAGGAAATGGCTCTATAACCTCTGATTTTTATTCACCGCAGAACTGAGCTTATAAATCTGCAGGAAACACCACACACCTCAGTGATCCACGCTTTTGAAATTTTTACAGATGGCTCGCGGAAAGTGGGGATGGGAGAGTTTGTGTAGAGCCAACTAATGGTACCTAGGACAGCTTGAATAGCAGGGGCTTCCCTATGATATGGTCTGTTGGGGATTCCTTCCCTAAGCCCTCTCACTCTAGCAGAGATCACTGCTTTTCCAAACATAACAAACAGTTCTCCTTTACATGCTGGGTCAATGTCCAAAGATGGACATGTTTCTAGACTGGCCACCTTCTACCTGGAGTAAACTGTGACCAGAGTCAGTGGGAAAGAAACTGATGGATTCTAACACCATCTGGGTCCTCAAAGAACATCTTAAACCTCTTTAAAGTGCTTTGCAAACTATTCAGCTACGTCGCACAATATTTCATTATTTTATTTTTGGGGGGGGAAATCACTGCCCTCTGGTGGTGGGAGTAGGAGTCCCAGTCTTTGCTCCTGTGGAGCCGCTGCTGGAATTGAACCTTCATCCCAGTAGGCTGCAGTCTTAATCACAATCACTGTGCTACCAGGGCTCAGCCCAACAATATTTCATTATTATGAATGCAAACATGTTTGTGATCACCGCTAATGTTTGTGCATTCAGGGCAATGTAGAGGAATTTTCAAAACCATTCCCCAGCCCATCTTTTCTGGAGGTGGAGCTCTGCGTGGTGCAGTAAATCCACACAGCTTTTCATCTCCTTGAACCTCGTCTTCAGAGGAGAGTGAAAGGCGGAGACAATGCTGAGAAGAACTGAGTTGAGCAAAAGACATCGCATGTGTTCCTTATTTAGAGTTCAATATTTTCTATATGGTAATCAGAGTTAGTAAAGAAAGCTTTCCCTATTAGTGAAGTTATGGTGGCTCTTGTAAGACTTGAACTTTCTTAGCCCATGGTGTCCAGGCAGAAATTATTTCAGGAAGAACTTACTCCCATCATTATTTTGCAGAGATTTGCTCTGTGCGCATCCAATCCCAAGATTCGAGGCAGGTGTTTGAAAATTGCTACCCATAATGCACTACTAACCCCAAGAAGCTAATTTTCTACCCTTTTCTGTTTTGTGATAGGAGATTATGTTGATGTCATGAAAATTTAAAAATGAAAATTCTTGCCTGCTGAGTAACAGTGCTCTGTGAAAATCCAGGAAATAAGAGGCTTCCTAATTAGATATTCAGATAAGGAACCCAGTCAGAGCCAAAAAAAAAAAAAAAAAGGAAAAGTAGGGGAGTAAGACAGAGAAAAAGAAACCCCTAAACAGTATTTTATTATAATCTACTTATGATAAAATAAAAAATTGATATTTCTACCTCACACAACCCCCCCCCCCCTTTCTGCTGAAGTGAATTGAAAGAGTTAAACTTATGCTAAGGAGAATTGAAATTTGTCACAGATGCAGAGAGGACAAAAGCTCAAAGCAGAAAGTTCCCAGATAGAGGCTAAAGAACACATGCTCAGAGATATGGGGAGCAGTCAGATACTCGGCCCTTAGGGTCCCACCAGACTCTTGGGGGTGCGATTGGTTTAGTGTGCTCTCAGGAGAGAGAGGTTGGTAGTCCGAACTCATCCGCCCGGAACCTCGGAAAGCATGCCTGGCCTCTCCTGAAATATCACATCTTTGAACCCCCATGAAGCATGATTCTCTGGGGTTGTCACGAGTTGAAATCCATTCATGATAATTAACAACAGCAATAGCAGTATGGTATTTTGAGAACCAGAAGAAATTGACGATTTTCGTTTTTCTGTGACAGGTTTCTGTAAATTTTCACTTAGGATAAGATCAAAACATTAAGGTTCCTAGAAATAAGAAATTGTTTTTGTAACCCCAATAAAACATATCTAAACTTTAAGTACACCCTCAGGGCAAGCTCTTTCCTAAAGCAATTGAATGGCATTTAGAATTCAATTGAGTTGGGCTCTAAACAGACTTTGGAGTTCTATGAGGGCTTTAATAACTTTATTTTTTCTTTGCATACAGGGTAGCATTAGGTGCTTCCATAATGTTTTTATTTATAATGTGTCAATGATTTCAGGTCTAAGAAAGAAATGGGGGTACACTTCTACCATGGAAAATGAACCAAGGATCACATTCCCAAAAGGCTGTGTAAAAGATATACGTGTACCTTTAAAAAAAAATCAAAACACACACATCAAAAAAATAGAGAATTTAGTAATTTAAATGATCACATCTGTGATTCAAAATACATCTGGCCTTACTGAAAACAGCTGGGTGCAGAAGTGAAGTTGGTGAAGGCTGAGCACACTGTAGCAGAGAGATAATTGGTCTCCGAAGGAAAGATTTCCAAACGTGTTGCTATTCAACATTATTTCAAGGAGGGTCTCTGGAGAAAGATTGATCTTGACATGTCATTCTTTCTTGTGTGGTGTCCTCTGACAATGCATGAAGACAATGACTGTCAGAGGGAAAGTTGGAGAGAAAAGTCCCCTGAGCCCTTCCAAGAGAATCATTTCTGTGGCAAGCAGACTCTAAGCCCCTTAAGATGTGGACTCCGTTTCGGTCCACTGTTTACAAAGGAAGCCCAGCTCTGGGTAGAGGAAAAAGACAGTTTGAGGAAGTTTGCGGTATGAGAACACTTAGCCAATCCTTTATGTGTAAAACAAATAAACCAAAAGCCAATCTCAGTACTGTTGAGTCATTGAAGTCATGGCAACCCCATATGCTGAAGCGTTGGTAATGTCTTGATGGATGTGATTTTTCAGATGTAGATCTCCAGGTCTTTCTTCTGAGACAACTGGGGGTGGGCTAGAACTGTTCTAGAACCCAAAAGAGACCCCCAAATCTCAAATATAATTTAATGTAAACATATAGTAAGTCTCAAATAGGAAAAGAGGATATGAAGCATATTATCCAGATGAGAAATACAGTTAGCAAGTGGTGGTAATGATATCTCATGGTATGCAGAGATCCAGAAACTAAGAAAGGACATGGAAGGACAAAATAAAATTTCCACGACTGGTAGCAGATTAGTACATCACAGTTACAGTTGGTCCTATACGAGTGGGACTGGGACCACAGTTGGAACATGTACATTATGATAGACAGAAGTGCTTATAAGATTGGTTCAAGGCTTTCCAACCAAACAATTCTTGATAGAACTCTTGACCATGGGAGACTAATACCATTGCTGATATTTAGCTGGTTCACAACATTTCAGCAGAACTGATAACATTTTTTGTTGTTGTTGAATTTGGCGAACTGATGGCTAAAATCACACTTGTAATCAGGGCTCTCTAAGGTGGGTGGCTGGGCACCCACCAATGTGGAAATCACAGATTTACATTCCTTACTCTTTTCTAACATTCATCCCTACAACAACATCTTATAAATGCCTTCAATAATGTTCATTTTGTCCACAGGTATAAAAAAACACAGTTATAAAAATGTTACTACTGTTTATTTATTCATTTCATAAAATCCCATTAATATTTTGATGGAATGCTACCTTGTTCCCCTACATTTGTAACTTCAGTAAGAAAGTAAATAGCATAATGAGAGAAAGTGCCAAACAACCAGAAGGTGACACACTCTCATTCATTCAGGTTCGTGTTACTCCCAAATTTTGATGAAATACTGTGAGTGAATGAGGCACTTCCTGAAAGTGTTCAAAGAGCTAAAGATATTGTCAGACAAGTGCTGTATGTTCAGCAGAAAGGGATTTTTCAAAGATGAATGTAATATGTCCAGAGAAGTTTTCTCACTGTTTCTGATGTGTCAAACTCAATGACTACTGTCAACTTGACCTGCCTCTAAAGGAATAAGATCCTACTCTGACAGTGAAAACAAGGCTAAGGATAAATCATATGCCCAAGAAGCTTGACTAAACATGAAGAACATTGTCAGAGAGGAGGCCAATCAGGAAGCAAAATGGAAATACCTTAAGTAATACTTTTATAGCTTTTCTCCTGGTATTTCATCTTTTCATTTATATTTAAAACTCTAACAACACAATCTAGTTGTATATATACTCTTTTGTTGTTCGTATTTAAGAATTGACTATTTTAAATAATAAATTACCTTTTGGCATAGTTTTTTTTGATACTTATAATGGTCATTAGGGCAAGCAAAGAGTTGTTAAACTATTGGTGCCTCCTCCCCACTGCCTAGAACCCCAATTGCCATTAAGGGCACTCTCAGCCAAATCCTAAAAGGCTGTGTCACCTTTCCCTGGACCTGCCAGGGCAGTGACCATAAATCCACTGTCTGATACTCTGTGCCTGAGATCAATGAAGTCAATGAATGCTGGATTTATGTGAATACTTACAAATGGGTTTCTGCTAACTTAGTTTTCAGAAAACTTTAGATCTACCAAAAACTTTCTCACTAGCAATCAGTGATTAAACCTATGTGCACCCGTCGACTCCTTTTTTATACTAATGATTTAAAATCTACGGAACTGAAGGAAAATGGAGTTACAACTGTCAATACTAGCTTTTAAAATATTGTTCATGGTGCATTTTTTACACAGAATATATTCCTCAGATGTGACTTTGACCTTAAACTTTAATATTTAGTTTAATCTAGTTACTAATTTAACCCCCACTTTTTCCTTAACACATACATTTTAATAGTCCATTTAAAACACTGGAAACTTTTTGTAGGGTCCTTGAATTTAGTTTGTTATTATTCCTAGAACAGATCATTAAACCCCTTTAAGTATTTTCAGCTGCCTTTATAAATTCACTATTATTGACTTCCTTTTTACTTGGGGTTTCTGATTAAATATTTTCCATAGTAGTTAAGTGATTTGAATAGAATGAATCTTACTTTTAGGGTGAATCTTCATGACTCACGGTGGTCCCCTTGTGTGGAGAACAGACTTCATATAATCTTCAAAGTCAGGTATATCTTCTTTCTAAGGCACCTGAGAGTATGTTCACAGTGTCAAAATTTCAGCTAGCGGTATAACACCTCCCAAGGATTGCCAGATAAATCTTAACGTCCTTTGAAACAGTGATTCTCAGCACGGCTCTAAGCAAGCAGCATCTGTATTGTTTGGGAACCTGTTGTCCATGGTTTAGTGAGGTGTCATTGAGTCTGCTCTGACACATGGTGACTCTTTGTACAGCAGGATGAAATCCTGCCTGGTTCTCTGCCATCCCACAAAGACTGCTATGTGTGAGCCTATGGAAGGAGCCATCAAAAGAACACATCAGGAATCGCATTAGATAAATCTGTGGCACAAGACTTTTTAAGGGTGTTGAAAAGTAGAGGTGTTATTTTGAGAACTAATGTGTGCCTGACTCAAGTCATTGAATTTTCCATTGACTCATAGGCAGATGAAAGTTGCACATTTAATAAGGAAGAATGAAGAAAAACCGATGAACATGAACAATGGTTTAGTAAAGAATATTGAGATCACCGTGGGTCAGCAAAAGAGCACACAGAGCTGTCTTCAAAGAAGTAGTGCCCGTGTGTTTCTTAGAGGCACAGATGACAAGAGTTGGTCTCTCATCCTTGGGACATGTTGACCAGTCCTTGGAGAAGGACACCATGCTTGTTTATGTGAAGGGTCAGCAATAAAGAAGAGCCTTGACAGGGTGGATCAACACTGTGGCTCCCAGTGAGGGCTTACCTATAAGAAAGGAGGATGGAGTAGCACCTGGTGGAGTTTCATTCTGTGGTTCTAGGGAACTTTGAGTCTGAATCAATTGAAAGGCAGCTGACATCAGCTCATTCTAGAAAAGGGTGAGTTAAATGTTTGGCATGCTAACCAAAAGGTCTGCTGTTGGACTCCAGTGCAGAAAGAAGCACTGTGAGCTCCCAGACAGATTTAGTGGCAGAAACCCTATGAAGCCGTTCCATTCTGTCCTAGGAGTGAGTCCCTCTGACTCAAATTTGACTCAACAGCAGTGGATTTATATGACCAAATATGTGCAGGTGATTTCTAAAAATATCCAAATACTGAAATGAATGTTTTCTTTACTTTCTTCTTAAATATACATACCAATCTAAAGGAACAAAATGTGGTCCTGCCTAATCACACACACAGACATTCTAGAAAGTGACTATGTGACTTTCAAGTTTGGTTATATGTTTGCAGGATCTAGAGCAGATTAACCTCTGCGGTAAGTTTTCTTGGTGGTCATTCTGCCATAGAACCCAAACCCATTGTGGCAAGTTGCCACCTTAGGTTTGAGATGTCTCAATTCTCGATGTTAAATGGAACGTAGAGTATATGTTTGGGCAGATAAAACACTTGCTTGGTTTTTGCTAATGAATCTGTTTCTTTCTTCTATTTTGAGTTATTTTCTCCCTCGTGCTGTCTGGTGAATACTGATCTTGAGAGTTAAATGACTTCTGGTTGGGGTCTGTGTATTACGAGGCTAAATTTAACTGTGTTTGTGGTTTCTGTCAAGTCCATTTCCAGGACAATAACAAAAGTCCATGGAACCTTATGTAATCTAAGTATGGTTAGTGGATTTCTAAGTGTTTGGTTTTGTGAACACACTCCCAATTATTTCAGTTGCAGGGAGATGCTATTGTACTTTTAAAATATGATATTTTCAAGGACTATTGCTTTTTAAGTAGTTTATCATTATGTTATTTTCAACTGTGGGTACTAAAAATCCGACTATAACTGAAGCATTGCACAAGTATTTCTGTTAAAAGGGTTCTCATTTGGGAAACACAATACCTGCAGATAAATAAGGATAGATGTCTATGTGGAATGCATTGATCTATTTGTCCTATTAATTATGATCCGAGAGCAACACGTTTTCAGCCAAAATAAAGCAGAACAGTCTCAGACATGAAGACAATACTGCTGGTCTAACATATCAAAAGGATGTTTTCAGAATGGATTCCCCAGTGTAGTATTAGAAAGTAACTCTGACATATGGTTCCCTATGTTGGAAACACTCAAAATGCACCATTGTTATAACAGTGAATTCATTCATATCAACAACAATGAAATGGCAGGGATTAGGGAATATTTCCTTATATGTGAGATCCCAATGTTGTGCACGAGGTCTCTGTGAGTGCAACTAAAACATTTCTGGTGAGGGGAGGACAATATATTGAGTGCTAATACCTGAATGCCAAAAAATTCTGTAGCGATCGAAGATGTGGGACATTTGAATCTCTGAGAAATTTGCTATCAACTAATACAATGACCTCTAGAGGGAATATAAACTTTTAATGCTATCAGACCAATAAGAATATATATGTGTTTGTTGATCTTGTATCCTGCTACTCTACCATATTCCTCTATCGCTGTTAGTACTCCGGATGTGGAGCTCTTGGGATTTGCGATGTACAGGATCATGTCATCAGCGAATAATGATAACTTGACCTCCTCCTCTCCCATTTGGATACCTTGAATGTCTTTCCGTTGTCTTATGTTAATTGCTAAGACCTCCAGTACTA